>WEIV01011883.1:36397-77708 GCA_013390005.1 Calyptomena viridis | reverse complement strand
CTGGGCAGCCTGTTCCAGTGGTTAATCACCCTCACTCTAAAGCCTTCTTCCTCATATCTAATCTAAATCAACCCTTCTTCAGTTTAAAACTATTACCCTTTACCCTACTGCAAGAAGTTCTGCTAAAAAGTTTCTCCCTACCTTTTTTTATAAGGCCACTTCAAGTACTGAAAGGCTACAATTAGATTACTTCAAAGTCATCTCTTCTCCAGGCTAAACAATCTTTCAGATTATCTTCATAGAAGAGTTGCTCCATCCCTCTGATCATTTTCGTGGCCCTCCTCCTGACTCAATCCAACAGGTTCATGCCCTTCCTTTGCTGAGGACTTCACAACTGGACTCAGTACTCCAAGAAGGGTCTCACGCAAGCAGAGCAGAGGTATAGAATCACCTCCCTCAACCTGCTGGCCATGCTTCTTTGGATGTAGCCCAGGATATGGTTGGCCTTCTAGGCTTCAAGCACACATTGCAGGTTCATGTTCAACCTCTCATTCGCCAGCATCCCCATGTCCTTCTCAGGAGGGCTGCTCACCATCCATTCATCCCTCAGAGTCAAGTAGCAAATTATGCCTAAGAAAAAAATAATAGGGCATAGCAGCAGGCTGCTGTGAAAATTAATACATCAGAAGCAATCACTGCTTTAGCTCAGTTTCTCAAGACATGTTTTTTAAAGACTTGAATAGGCTGAATAGCCTTTCTCTGATCACGAGGGATGAAGCTCAATCTATTTTGCACAAAACTTAAGCAGTAGTAGAATGTCTTTGATGTAGCAAAAGGAGGTGTGGAGGGTTTGGGATAAAGAGGTCTTCACAGAACTAGTTGTTAGGCTGTGAACCATACCCATTATCCTTTATATAGGTACTGTTCATTCTCTGATTACCACAGAATAAATTTGTGGGCAAACTTAAAGTGGACAACAGCAGCTACACAGTATCTGTTCATTAACACAGTTGTACCCCAAGATCTATCCTACACAGGTGATCTCCTAATGACAAAATAAAATTGTCTTACACAAGCTTCAAGGCACAATATCAACAGATTGTCTGTGTGTCTACACTTAAAAAAATATTGCCCCTTATCTTGTTTGTTTTCAGAGACACTCAGCTGTGGAAGCAGAGAGTCCACAACCCCCTATGGCCTACTGCATCACCTATGTAGCTTCCTCAAATGGCTTAATTGTGTACCCTTGGGAGATTTTAACATCAATCAACTCAAATTTCCTAAAAAAGTAAACGATGGACAAAATCCTGTCTGTATTACTCAAACAGTTTAGAATACTTGTTACTGAACGAGTGGTGAGGGTGTATTTTCCAGGCCCTTTCATGCCTGATTCACATCAATCACATCCAAAGATGACTTGATACAAGCCCCAACAGCAGCAGAATTGTGGATTCGTGACAGTTCATGCATTTAATTCTGAGAAACCTTTTAGCAATTCCTGTCTGTTGGCCCAGAGCTGATCATCAAACAAAGCAGGCAGGATTTGGCCCACAGTGTTCTCCATTTTGAAAGCACACATCTGGTATTGCCAGCATAAGCAAATGTTGGCAATGTTCAACTGTGACAGAGTTGGTCTGTTACATATGCTATGGGACTGTCCAAATCCCTGGCAGAAAATAAAATGCCAGTGTTTAAGTAACCAAATATTTAGAAAATCCACATTTGTTTATTTTAGAAGCCCTAACAGTACTCCCAAGGATAGCTACAGCACTAGAAGGTTGTTTCGAGGATGATCCATTGCCAAAAGAGAAAGCCTTATGAAATAGAAATCAGCAAGAGACAATTTCTCAAATTCCTTGCAAGAATTAGCAATTAAGTGAAATTTTTAGTGGAAATTTTTTAGGAAATTTCCTTCCATGCAGAGTCCTGAATCACTTTTATTAAAGACTGAACCTTCCTTAATTTATTGCTCAAGTATCTGCTGGTACTGGCTGTAAATCAGGCACTTGGAAAAGAAGATGAATCTATACCGTGTTTACTGTGGCTTGTTTGTCTCCATTTGTTTAAGTTGCCTTCTATCACAGGTTTGCTGAAATTGGTCCAGGAATGCTGAAGTGCAGCAAATACATGTATATTTGACAAAGTGGGCAGCAACTAGATGAAAATTATGAACAAAATTATATCTTTTATCTTTCACAAGCTCACATAAACACCTGCTTTTTTTTCTGTACCTTACAACACCCTAGAACAGAAAGATTGAACCACCAGACAAATGAAAGCCATCAACACTAAAAAAGACATAAAAATCTAAAGTAAATCATACAATTCTAAAGCAATATCCACTCAATTTAATTTATAACGTTTCTCAATATAACTCATTTATCCTCTCATCTAAACTGTCTAACAACACAGTAAGCATTTCAAGAAACTTTTTGTCACGAAAGCACTTCATACAGTGTTGGCTTTCAACTACTAATACCAATAATCTGTAAATAATGCTTACCTAAATGCAAGTCCTCAAAAGACTGACTTGGAAATGGATGGTCTATTTACTTAACTTCTGATGAGTACAAACATTCAATCTTTAAAATTGATTTATTTCTAAACACTCATTCTTCCCCATTTGATTTTCTGACAGAAGTTACCTGTAGGTTAATAGAAAAGTAAAGCTGGAGTAGTCAGCTGCAGAATACTGAGCTGCAGGAATTTTACTGAAATGCAATTTCAAAGACAAGTTTTTTGCACAAGCTCCCTTTTCAATCTTTTCCAGCATTTACTTTCCTTGTCTTGAACTGTTTTCAGCAATATTCCAACATAATGAGGTTTTCCCAATTTATATTCAAGTTTTAGTGCCCATTGAAAAAAAAATCTGCAACAAATGCAGATAATGCACATGGTCCAGTCCAGGACTCCTGCTCAGGAATCATCATGTGCCAGTATGTACAGCTGTAAGACACATATGTATTTCTAGTTCATCTTGCATGGGACCAAAGCACCTTTTCCCTTTCCAGGAATCCTCTGGAGTGCTACAGAAACCCATTCTTCTCTAGAGAGCTACAGTTTTAAATAGAAGACATGACAAACTCTTTACCTTGAAAAGGGATGACCCAGCTCTCAAAGGAGGACTGTGGTCCTCTGATATGGTCAGCAGTAATATCAACACACAGTATTAACTTGTAATCAGGCTTCCTTCCTGGTACTAGAAATCTAGAAGTTTCATTTAAAATTAAAGCTCTGATTGCAATGATTCCTAAAGATGGAAATGTAGGAAAAATTCCAGACATGGTGAGAGCTAGAAATACTGTGTCAGTCTCTAAAAATCTTTCTACCTCACCTCATCTCTCCAAGCACATGGGTGGCCTACAGCTTCCTGAAGAGATCAAGGGCTGACCTAGAGTGCATGATGACACAACCAACCTATTAGGGACTGAAGATAAAAGTATAATACTAGGAACTGATGACAGAATTTGTTCTAATCACTTCCACCTACCTTGATAAAAGAGCAAAGGAAATACCTCTGTCTCAACCATTCAATTTGGAGAAACTGACTTGTAAGGGGGAAAAATTCTGCAAGATAATGCTTTAAAACATCTGTTAAAAGCCTGTCAATATATCTGTGTATGTCTTCAGTATTTTCACCTGAAGGTCAGAAAGAAAAGTAACTAGTGATTTTTATTTTGGGGGGCGGGGTTGGTATCTAAGCACAAGAAAAGCCTGAAAGATAAAAATGATCCTTGAACTCTACAGTTCAGGTTCACAAATCATTCTGAAAAACTGTTGCCCAGACATTTCAGTTTATTCCCACAACTGAAGAAACAGATGTGTCATAAGATAGCAGAGAGCTTGGAGAACTTTCAGGGATAATTCTCTTGAGAATACCAACTATTCCCTTTAACTCAGAATTTGTATACTTTGTACTGCTGCATGAAAAGCAATTTTTAAACTAGAGTTTACTTTAAGTAGATAAGAGACCAAAGCCATGTTTCAAACTGTTAGGACATGTAAGCATGACAACTGCCTTACCAAACAGACCTTATCCAAATGAAATCCTCGCTGTTTGCATGTATTAGTTTTAAGTGCCTTCTAATACCAACTGTCAGCAAAACACACACTACTAAAAGGATCAAAATACATTCTTTCAATATGCAGTAAGTTTGCGAAAATACGTATTACATACCATGCTTGTGGCCATATTTGCAGTGGTCTCAGCTGTTTCTCACCTACAAAACAAGTTACCATGAGGAGAATGGAGCTTTATTCGCAAAGTAATAGCTTTAAAATGAAGAAAACTAAGGTCCTTCATCTTATTAATGTATGTTCAAGTGCCACAAACTCTAATAGCACCAGAGAGAGAGAATATCCCAGGCTTGAAGAGACTACAAATTATGAAGTAATTTCTGAGAATGTTACACAAAATAGTCATCAAAACTACTCCTGTGCTTGAAAAGAAAATCACCTATTACTTTTGCCAGGCAAGAAGAGAATGGAAACTAATGCCAAAACTGTTTTTTAATAAAGACAAGGGAAATTACTTAATTCCTTTATTTTTCTAATGAAGTTCAGTAAATTAGTGTATTGCCCTCTTAACAATTTTTTCAGGCTATTATTTCAAGTTGCTTTGGGTTTATTGCAGATGTCAGAGGCCTGAGGAGGTGTCCAGAATTGGGTTTACATGGCAACAAGTGGCTTCTGTGAGGAGAAACCAGTGCCAGCATCAAACCCACCACAGGACACAGCTGAGGATACCAGCCAAGCTGGGGGCACCTCTGTGATACCCTATTTAAGAAAGGATAAAAAATATTGCACAGTAGTTGTGAGACAGAGAAGTGAGAAAAATACCCACAGACAACAAGGACAGTGGAGAAGGAAGGAAAGGTCCTCTAGGTGCTGAAGCAGAGATTCTCCAGCAACCTGTGCAGAAGACCATGGTAAGGCAGAAATTCCCTGCAGACCATGATGCTCACCACAGTGAAGCAGGTAGCTCCTGCAGCACATGAAGGACCACAGTGCAGTGAGTGGATGTGCCCTGAACAAAACTCTAGCCCATGGACACCACATGCTGGAGCAAGCTACTGGCAGGAACTGTGGCCCATGAGGGTCCCATGCTGGAGCAATACCTTACTGAAAGACTTCAGGACACAGGAGGGAAAAGTGTGAGGAGGAAGGAATGTCAGAGACAAACTGTGTTGGACTAATTGTAACCCTACAATTCCCCAATGCCCTGCATTGCTTGGGGCTAGGAGGAGGTAGGAGAATGGAATGAAGTTGAGCCTGTAAAGGAGAGTGGGCAAGGGAAGGTGGTGTTAGTTTTGTCCTTCTCCAAGCTGTTTTGCCTATGATGGTAACGGGTAAGTGATCCTGTCTCTCTTTCAACCCACAAACTTTTCCATCTTTTTTTTCTTCCTCTGTCCTGTTGAAAAGGTGGAATGAAGGAGGAGCTGGGAGGGCATCTGGTAGTCATCCAAGGTCACTTTGTCATAGGTCTCTTTTACAGGCTAGGTTTCTTTGGACACATCACCATCATGGATCCTTCTTTTCCTATTAGCAGGAGAGAATAACAAAAAAAATGGCACTTACTGCATATTCCTTACACACACTATATTGTTTCGTTCACCAGATACTTCTACTTGGAACATATTCAGCACTTACCTTGATTTGCATCATTTGACAAACATTTTTTCCCACGTAGCTTAACCAGAATTATACACATGCTATACATGGTTGCATCATCAAATATGTTTGTTACATTTACTGCTTATTTTGAAGAGATAAAATAGTGAACATCTGAAATTTCATCCAAGTCTTTAAGTAATTTCTGTAATTGGATACAGGTGATCTATGGATATATAGTATTTTTCTCAACTGCATCAAAAATTTTAGAAGGTGTTTTATTTGTACCAAATCCCTATTGCAAGTTTATGACTTGGTTATAACAAAGAAACACAACCAGAAAATCTCTTCTCATATTCCCATTGTCTATTCAAAATTTATGACACAGTAAAATATGTCATTTTAAATAACTACTACAGCTGGGACAGCTCAATTCCTGCTATAGCTATTGTGCTTTCTGAAGAAGTCATAAACTTCTTATAAAAGTTCTTATAAACTTGTTATAAGAGATGTAAAATCATACATGTAGATGTTACCAGATCAAAATTATATTGTTGATTAAACTCAGAAAATGATAGAACAAAATCATAATGCCCAACAGCCTACTTGCCTATTGTTACTGATTTGGAAAACAAAATGAGATATTTCTCTGTCAATGTTCCCATCAGAATCAGACATGTGGACACAAATGGGTAAAGACTTACCTAGGATCATTAAGTTCATTCCCTTGATACTATGGGTGTCCCACCCAGAAATGGCTTCTAGAAACTCCATCCTAAAAGAAGCTAGTTTTTCTTTTGAATTCCACTTACATTTATTACTGTCCATCTTATCACCATCTATTCTCATCATAATTTCACCTTATAGAATTCTTGTTTTCTGCTTACCATCTGATATATTCATAGACAACTATAAAATCCCCTGTTCAGCCTTCCTTTTGTTAAGCTAAACAAGCTGAGCCCTTTCTTCTTATATGTTCTCTGTTTTCCTCTTTAATAGGAATTCTTTGCAATTCTTCCATTTTTATTTCCTCTTTATTGAATGCAAGTGACCAGAACCGTACACAGTCTTTCACGTAAGACCTCTTCAGGAACCCCACAGTGATAGCCATCCTTCCCTATCTTTCCAGGAAATATTTAGGGAATTTTTCTTTTTTTTTTTTACATTAGCAACATTTCTCAAGTTTACCACTTTCTTCTCTAAGTCATCATTTATTATGTGTTACTATATCAAATTCTCTAATGAAATCCAAGTAGATCAGATTTGATATATACCTTTGTTTAGAAAATCTGGTACCAAATCAAAGAAAGTAGTAACATTAATCTTGTGAAATCTACCTTTCAAAAGCCACTGTAGCATTTTAAGCACATTTTAATCCACACCTTTAAGCTGCATTTCTGTCTGTAGGCCTGAAGGCAATTGTGGATAGTTTTATTAACTTGCAGCTTTCATGATGACTTTTGCCTGCTTCTCAAATCCTTCTTCCTTAGCTCTGCTGGCCTCTGGAACACCTCTTTGCTTTGGTTAAAATATTTTTAATTTAAGCTACAACAATTCTGAGAATTCTGAGTTAGAAATTAGCTCATGAACCCACCTGAGTGCATTAACAACTTGAATTTCTAGCCTGTTTACAGGCACTATGATTTACATGCCCGCCTTCCATTATCCCTCTCACTTCATTATTTTTCTTGAGAGAGCATGTAAATAGTTCTGAGGAGCTAGACCAACAGTATCCCGTATCTTCACACATACAACACTCTTCCTCTTAATTTCTAAATTCTCTCCAAGGGCTTTATCCAGCTAAATATCTATAAATTTACCTAATACAGTTAGCAATTTACAAGTGTTCTCATTCAAGTTCCCAAGTTCTGGGATTGTTTAGCCTGGAGGAAAGGAGGGCTCAGGGGAGACCTTATCACTCTCTACAACTACCTGAAAGGGGGTCGTAGCCAGGTGGGGGTCAGCCTCTTTTCCCAAGTAACAGGTGAGAGGACAATAGGAAGAAGTCTCAGGTTGTGCCAGGGGAGGTTTAAACAGGTGTGGTGGTTTTTAGTGGACAGGTTTTTTGGTAGCGGGGGGCCCTATGGGGGAGGCTTCTTTGAGAAGCTGCTGGAAGTTTCTCCATCTCCAGCAGAGCCAATGTCAGTCAGCTCCAGGCTGGACCCGCCNGAAGGAGGGAGATCTCTGAAAGAGGGAGGGGTGGGGGAGAAAGGTGGCTGTAAGATCTATCAAACTTCTCACTCTTAAGCTCTGATTTTGATAATAATAAATCCTCAATATTTCAAGTTGGAGCCTGTGAAATAATTAATAAGGAGTTTCTTATGGTCCTTATCACAAAACTTGTGAAACCCTTTAGTTTTTTCTCTCGTCTGTCCATTTGCAGGGAGGGGAGTGGGAGTGTGGCTGTTGTGTGTGAGTCCTTGGCATTTAGCCAGGGTCAAACCACTACAACAAGATATTAGTAAAAATTTCACTGAGTGTTATCAAGCATTGGAACAGGTTGCCCATGGAAGGGGTTGTGTCACCATCCCTGGAGGTATTTAGAAGAGGTGTATATGTGTCACTTGGAGTTTAGTGGTCAACTTGACAGGCAGACTTGTGGTTGGATTTCACGATCTTAAGGGTCCTTTCCAACATAAATGATTCTATGCTTCTAAAGCTGAATGTACTATGTATTTTCTTTTGGAACTGACAAACCCACTACTATTCTATGATTGAATTTAAACTGAATTTACTAATGATGACTTAATCCATAGTTACTTTCTCTGACCTCCTCTTTTATAGTCCAAGAATCACTAAGGTCAGAAGAGATCTCCTGATATCTAGCCCCTTGAGTCCAACCCGCATGCTCAAGCAGGGTCAGCTAGAGAAGGTTGCAAAGATGACAAGGTCATCTTACTCAATGAAAACAAGTTAAAATCATGAAATGTCTTATTGTTACAGTGGCATCAGGCAGCAAAAAGATCCTAGAATGCAAGTACTAATAAAAGATACAATAAAACTCACTTCTAGTAGTTTTGTTTACTAGTATTAGTCATAGCTAAAAAATTTTTCAGACCCTGGAACCTCTAGCCAAACAACTGCTCTACCAAATAACATAGTGAAAAGCATCTGTGCCATGTTTAAAAACCTATTCATTTGTTTGGGGCTTTATAAACACACAGTCACTGCAAGTCATACCCAAATTAACTTAAACTCAATCTACTTTCAAGTTCATCAATGTCAGAGAAGAGCAGAGTAAGGCATACAAGCAGGCAACCTGTTAGAAGTTGTAGTCATGACAGTCAAGTCTGATACAGACAAACTCAGCATCAACACTGACAGTGTAAATTTGATATCCAGTCTTAATATGTATCCACCTGCTGGACAGAGCAGAACTGATCAAATGGACGACTGCTGCTCAATCACATTTGCAGCCACAACTGCTTTTTAGATATTCCTTCAAAATACACAGGCTGCATCTAGTCTTTCCTATTGTACATCAAGTCATACAGACATATTTAAGACCATGTCAAAGACTGGGTTTTGATTCTTACTATTAGTAGTCAGAAATCACAAGAAAAACAACGCTTTTTTTCATGTTATGTATTAGTTCTAAACATTATTTAAAAATACAGTTTTGATTTTTCTATTTGAAACAGATGGTTTGTAAGTTCACCTACGTGAATGTCTGCATAGAGATACACACATGCACACACTCCTTCCCGCCCTGCAAGCCTAGCATCATACAGAATACAAGAGATACTAGGAGGAAAGAAACCCAAAACTTTCTCCTGCTGCTGTGCTGGCATTGACAGGGTTAAGTGAGCAGTCCTTGTATTGTCCATTTGTCTTGGTGGTTCGGATAAATGGGTTTCATTTTATTGTTTACTTGTACTTGATAAGGTTCTTGGATTGATTCTGGTGGCTCACAATGCCTTCCAGGCACAGGATGTTATTCTTTCTACTGGATACAATGCCTTTCACAAGACAGTGGTTTTCTCTAAGAAAGACAGGTATTGTGAAACTAAAATGTCAGAAAAATCAGTTTCTCCATTTTTGTAAAATGAAGAAAATTCTGTGAAATTAAATCAATTTTGTGCCAGCACAATAACCATAACAACCAGAAATTCTATCAGAATTGGACTGTATTAAGGCACTTTGGAATCCATGATTCGCCTTATTAACTCACAGCTATAAAAGTATCTAAACATGTTTCAAATCATAGAAGCTCCTCTTACAAAACAGAAAAGATCAATTAGCAAAACCAACTCAGGTTCCAATAATTGGAAAAATATGTCTCCTCATTGATCTTCATCTCAAATACAGTTAATAATAATGTCCAATGAACTCCAAAAAGATTTGCGTGACTTTGCAACAGGAAATACAGTGAATCTGATTATTTTTGCATCACTGCCTCCCCTTGTCACTAATGTGCATAGTCTCAAAATATCTGTACATCTCTATATACCTTCATTTCACATACCATCTGCAAAAAGATGGATCCTAATATCTAAATACCTAACAGGAATGCTGGTAACATTCCTCACTAATAATAAACTATTTTAAGAGTTTAATTTTTTAATTAATTCAAAGAAGCCAAGAATTGATTTTTTTATCCCCTTAGTCTGGTGATTGCATTGAACCTCCAAGACTGGGCCCATTGTTTTGGAGCACATAGAAATTTTTACTACAATAGCAACGCACAGTATTTCTGCTTATGATCTTATAACAAAAATGCAGAGGTCATTAACATAACTACGCTATTTTTGTGCTTTTCACATGAATTTGGATAATACTTTCATTGACACGAGTTTGTCCCCAGGTTGCAGAACTAGAGAACCAGCTATGGCTTTTATACATATACTCTGGGCAAAATCTTCTAGGACTATTTAAACTTCTCCTGACATTTTCTTGAATCTCACCCAGCTCTTTCCTCCATGTTAGCCGTCTGTAAACTGGAAATTTGGGACTGGCTGCATGAAGCAACTCCAATATTGCAATAGCAATTGTTAAAATACCTGTCTCACGCATCATGCCTTCCCAGGGAATCCTGCCCCATGGAAATCACCCAAGGTCTAACTGCAGAAGTGTTCAACACTGACAGCAATATCTGTGAGCAGCAGCCCTGTCACAGGGCTTACCAACCTCGTAGCACAGGGAGCAGAGCAAACCACGTGTTGTCTCTTCAGCTTTCACAACTCATTAGCCTGTGTGCTCACACAAGGTGAAGGAGACAGTTGTCAAAGTCCATCTTCTCATCTGTGAGCTGTGACTCGCAGTAACAGCTACAGGAGCACTGGGCTAATCACGGCAAGTATGACAGGGATCACAAATCAGAGCCTTTCCCAAGAGCAGTGTTTGCTAGGACTAAACATACAACCCACAGAGCTCATAACCTGGTGACTAGGAAATGCCAGAGAAGGTGTTTTCATTATGACTCTCTTCAGAAGTTACATTCTCTCTCTCCCAAGGTCCATGAAAGCAACCAGCCCAGGTGAGGATTCATACCTCTGCATCCTCTATCTGTATATAGAATGGACTCAAATCAAATTGCTATTAGTTTTTCTAGGCAATCTGTAATAGCATCACATGGAAAAAATGAAAGACTTGCTCAGAGCGCTGTTATCACTAGGACTCAAATCCTGGAACCTGGAGATACATATTCAAAACCAGACAGAATAGGGCATCAAATCCTTCTTTCTGACATACTGGATAATCGCTTAAGTGGTCTGATAAAAAGATGAGGGATGCTTGGGTCAAGGGATTTATGTCATGGGATTTATTTCTAGTTTAGAAATATTTAAACAAAAACCTCTTTGGCTTACAGTAGAGCAATATGTTCAGCACCATCTTCCTACTTTCAAGGCCAGTTCTCCTATACCCGTGAGGAATTTCACACCTGTGCTTGAGCTTTCCTTTCAAATTAGCTGCTCATCAACTCTATTACTAAACAAACATGAAGCAGCTGTAGCTCTCAAACTATGATTAAAATTGAACCCTTCAAATCCATCCTAGCTTAGAAAACCTCTGTACAGTTGTTCTCAATTGATTAACTCCAACTGGCTCACTACTAAAGCTAATCTATTAATTTAAGTCTGAAAAAAGTTTCAAATAAAGCTTTTACATATATGGGATCCAAATGATATTTCAAGTAAAACACAAAAAGATGGTGCCAATAAAATGCTTTAACAAAAATAAATAATTTATAGTTTTAAATTGCTTTTTCTTTGCCTTAGAGCAGCTAAACTGTGGATTATTGATTCAGCATTCATTGTTTTCCTTTGCACAACACTGGGAAAAATACAGAATAATGCCCTTAGTGGTCTTCTAAGGGAGGTAATGGAAGATGATAGAACTACAAACCAATCAGCAAACTATCAGCTGCATGCACCACCTGTGGCATAATACTGAGTGCTTACTAAAGGGCTGGGTTCCAACCAGGCTATGGAATAGTTTTTCGATCTGAACTTTTCAGCATATATACCCCCTCTGTGCAGTCAATGAAATAAAGGAAAAGACAAATAGGGCTGATCCATAGGTCTGCATTATCCTGTTTAGTCATGATGTGATACATCATCATTAGAGCTAGAAAGTTAGCTACACAGTAGGTGAATGAGTCCTCTACACAAACTTTTGAAACATTTCAGAAAACACTTCTTTGCCTTTAACTTCTCTTTAAGAGAAAATACATCTACATGAGGATTTCTCTGCCTCTAGCTGAAACTCACAAATATAAGCAATACCAATCCAATCACATACTGTTCTTTTCCTTGTTTCCATTTTAGGTTTACAACTTTTGCCTCAAGATCCCCATCATTTTTACTGGTATGACTAAAGGGCTGAATCCTCTCCATACAATGTTCTATTTAAATTACTGGTATTTCACCAGAACCTAAACAGCTCCACAAATGTACCTTCATTAGTATTCTCATGACTCTGTTCTCCATCTGCTTCCCAACTTCAGGATTTAAAGTCTGCCAATATCTTCCCCTCAAGACAGAGCTGGCTGAGGATTCCCTTTGTCACTCTGACTCCATCCCCACCTGTCCCTCAGCTTCTACACTACACACAAGTACACAGCTTCTCAGAAACTAACTCACAATGCCATTTAAACATTGAAACATATAGCCTGAAGTACTATATGATCCCAGCACTTAGGATCTGTCTCTGAGCCAGGTGGACACATCATGTTCTCCAGAAACTGGCACACCATTGAGGAAACTGCCTGATTCTATTCTCAGGTTTGTAACAGACTTAAAATGCATGTCAAATTAATGTTAAAAAATAAAAAAATAGATGCCTACAGCTCTTAATGGGAGGTGGGAAGACATAGAAGGCAAAATTTCTGTGAGTTGACTATGTTTCAGGGACGAATGAAGGCATGCAGCCTGCATATAGAATCTTCACTTTAGCAGGAGGAAGAAACAGAAGACTCCAAGGATATGACTTTTCAGACATCAGCCAAGAGGATGGCTACATTGCCTTTCTCATGCCAAGAGCAGACCACAATCCCAGCAGTAGCCAAAGCCATGTCATCAATCCAGCCAGAATTATTCCCTAGCCTTTCTGTAGGAAGACACTTTGTAAGGCATAAAACAAGACAGCACTCCAGATAGAATGAGTGCTCTGTCACAAACATCAAAGGAGGCATTCAAAAAAAAAATAACTGTCTTCAGCTGCTCTTTCTCTTTCCATTAGCAAGGGACTCACAGGTAACCTTTAGGAAATCCCACTACCTTCAGGTTACTTTCATTTGAATTGCACTCCCAGACCAACATGCCTCTCTGTGAAGATATCACTGCTAACAAGGCTTAAAGGTAATTTACTCTCATCAGCTTCAGAGGAGAGCAGAGTAAGGCACACAAGCAGGCAAATACTCAGGCAGGCAACCTGCCGGAAGTTGTAGTCACGGCAATTAAGTCTGATACCGACAAACCCAGCATCAACACTGACAGTGTAAATTTGATATCCAGTCTTAATATGTATCCACCTGCTGGACAGAGCAGAACTGATCAAATGGATGACTGCTGCTCAAATCACACTTGCAGCCACAACTGCTTTCCAGGGGCTCTTTCAAACATACACATGACTGGCACTAAGTCTGGGGAGTCCTGTCACACACCTCCACACACAGGAGAGGAAACAAGAGGTGGTGCCTACAAATATTGTTAGCATTTCTTATCAGCACCCGCACCCTGAGAAGCAGAGGGAGAAAAGACCTGGCACCTTCAGGTCAGAGGGGTGAGATATTTTCTAGGTAAAGCAAGGAGGGGGTTTCACACAGCATTCAAATGACTCTTTCCATTTCTATCTTTTAGAGTTGTCACTGTCATTTGGTGGACAAAGGCTCTGTGAACAGGTGTGGGTAGGGGTAAGCTGGGTCTTACACTGCCACAAACCCTTGCTTTTTAATAAATGTAATGACTTGGATTCATTTTGATCCCTCAGGGTGCTTCTGTTTCTCACTGCCTTTAGCATATCAAGTCACTGTGTGATCAGTGTTTATGTTTGTTGTCTTCCTGTGAGTAATCTGTCTCAGCCCATAAGCCAAGCATGACATAGAAGTACAGTAAGTCTGAACTGATGCTGAAGCTTTCCAGACTGTTGCAGTAAATTACTGTGAATAGTGTTTCAAACAATATTTGAAAATATTATCTGTTGTGAATCTTGACCATTACACACTGCTACCAAGAAGTACAGTCCTTTTATACACTCTGTCAATCCCTAAGACTGACCTATTCATAAACTCTTCTTTTTAATGTTGCAGCACAGCAAAGAAGTACTGAAAGACATTAAGTGGCCCATCTTGCAGGGCTCACTCCTTGCCTCACACCACAGGACTACCAACATTATTTTTACACTAAAACACTTGCTCTACTTAAACAACATCATCATGATCCCTGAATTTCATGACACTGCGGAGGAAGTGGAGGGGAGGAGAATGAACCATTGTTCTTTTTTCACTTGACCTTCATCCAGATGGAATTGCTATCCTCTTGCATCCTGTCCGTGGGTGAGGGGGCCTCTGCATGTACTGGGGCAGACTGTTTGCCTTGCTCAGAACAGAGGGAATGTCTCCAGGGGAAAATGAGGTGCAATGCTTGCAATGCTATGGTGCGCACAGCCTATATATCTGACCATAGATCCATAGACTGCCTGTTGGTATTGCTGAGAGCCTGGGCAGTATGGTATTTTTTTTTTTAACTGGACTACTTGTTGCTTTCCATTGGATACCGAAAAAAAAAATACATGTCCCTTTCATGGATCTGGCAGAGCTAGACATTTTGTCCCTCCTAGATAAGGCAATTCTGGACATCTCAGGCAATGATGAAACCCCAGCTAGATCTTGGCCACCTGCAACAAAGACAATGGCATCAATGGACTTTACCAGTGCTGAATTATTCCCCTGGAGCCCAGTGTAACCAGAACTGAGACTGATTCCTACCCACCACAGGGCTAAACACCTGAAGCAGGTCTGGGAGAATTTCAGGTCTAGTGCTCTGGACTGGTTACAGCAAATCCTCACACACATTCCCTAGGGACTCCACCCCCCCAAAACAGGCCAAAGAGTATGGATATGGTGCTATGCTCCATTAAGAAGTTAATTGCATAAATTACATCCCATCTACTGCACTTGCCAGAAATCCTTCCGTGCAGAAATCCTTCCCAGATTATTCCCTAGGACTCCATTCCAGCCAGTCCTCTGGGATGCACTGAAACACTTTAGCCAGTCTCACAGATCACACATTTCAAGATCTAAACCAGATCTTGCCTTATCACAATATAGTCTCATGAAGCTGTGACAACAAAAATAATATTTTTATCTTTGGCGAATTGGAGTTGGGATTTTTCAGGAGCAGGAGAGACCCCTTCAGCAAAAAAAAGCTTAATTGGGAAAAAAATACTTTGTGCTGCATCTAGACTGAAAGAAAAGCACTGATGTACACCAAGGGTATGCTGTGGGGAAAACAGTCTGAAAGCAGGTAATGCATACTGGAATGTTCCCTCTCCTTTTCTCTCAGGATCAGAACCTGGGAAGATCAGCAGTTTCAACTCCCACTCACTTACCTAATGTGACAGGACACAAGTCAACAGATGTTGCCAACTCAACAACCATTACTCAGGCTAAAACCTCACAGCAATGGCTTTATATTTCTTTTATATACTGCTTTTAATGTGCTCTTCTTTTGTTCTGTTTTTCAAAATTTCAAACCCTTACAATCAGGTTTTATGTCTCTTCTTCATAACCACGAAGGACAGGAATTCTAGTTTGCATTGTATTTTTTCAGTGGAAGCTAAAAATTTGACATTCCTTCAAGTTACTGAAGCTTAAAAAAAAGCCAAGCTGCATTAGGATGGTGAATGCTGCCATCTCTGGCAGCACTCAAAACCAATTCCATATACTGTGCTATGGGTTAGAAACTTTATTTTCCTAATGTCAAGAAGAAGGAGATGATTGTAAACCTGTTTTGTTCTGCTTGTGCTGCTTTTAGAAAGTATAACACAAAAAGCTGGGCAAACCAGGCTTACTAGATATGTGATGGGCAAAATGAAAAACAAAAGTACAAAATACTGATAGTCCTGATGAGTGTAAAGATCAGAAACTTATACATTTGCCTTTCATCTCTAAAAGCCTCATAATCTAATAAATATTATCAACATTCAGAGGCTCTCTGGATGAAAAAACAAGTAGGACAGCCTCAGTCAAGCCCTCACAAACGAGGAGGAGTTAGGTGTCCTTATTTCTCTTTTATACTTGGCCCAAGAAGGGAAAATAAAAATACCATAAGTGGATCCATTGTAACTTAGGTTTTATATATTTACAAGGAAGTGAGTGAACAAGGATAATGAACAGCTCAGAATTCCCTCCAGAGCAAAAAGCTTTTTCTATCTTTGCCTAGGCTATACCTTTTCTATATGCAATAGTCTACAGGTTTCTCTTCCACCTCCACAATTGCTAAGTCCACACAAAAGGATTTTTTACAAGACATTCATCGCCACTGCATTAGTAAAAACTGCCTTTTTATGGAAAAGCATCTGCATTCAGGATAAATTACACAGAATTGGGAGGATTGGAGAGGTGGATAAGAGAGGAAAACCACTTAAACTGCTCTTCAAATTCAAATGGGCAATGCAAACAATCATAGTGGGTAAATGCTCCAGTGACAGAAAAAAAAATGCAAAAAACAATTTATACAGCAATCCTGGGGGAAAGGAAACAATTTACAAAGGAAAAGGATACCATTTTATGGCCAGGAGACAGCAGCACTGAAAATTAACACCCTGCCACAGATTCATTCTTCTTTTAAGTCCTGCCAATTCATATCTTCATTGAAATTACAAAAGGACACCCATGTAGGCTCAGAGGAAATGGAGTAAGAAAAATATATAGCCCAAAGGAAGTCACATATCATTGTAGGAGGGTGGGAGGGTTACCCTTGCTAAGGCACTGCTCGGAAGGAATGCTGTGAGGGTGAGTACACCCTCATAGGTACACTAGGCAAAACCACCTGTTTATTCCTTTCTGAATCACAGAAGAAATACAGAAAGGAAGAAACTGTTTTTGAAAAAAAAAAAAAAAAAAAACCAAACACACTAGTTAGAAACTGTATTTAAATTAAACTTGATTGAAGGCTAACAAAGAACAACCACAACAGTGCTATATATACATGAAGCAGAAAATCTTTCCCTCATGGATCCTGTGGTTTTCCTAATGAGATAAACAAACTCAGCCACATATAACAAGGGAAACAAGGCTCACTGGAGACAAGAAAAAAGTGTCCCAGATAGGGAAAAGTCTGCATATGAACACATAGCACAAAGCAGGTGACTTGCTGCAAAAATTGTGTCATCTTTAATTTATAGTTGAGTCTACATTTGCCATACAGTATCAGTGAACAAGGGAAGGGGTTTTCAACCACATTTCCATCAAACACATTAGCTATTTCTCAGGAAAGGTCAAAAATCATACACTCAGCTTACAGAATCAAATTTCCATACGATAAAAACTGAAATTACAGTATGTAGCAATATTTTTCTTAAGCAATAGAAGCAACGCAGTTCAATTTGTCACTCATTAGTGTCCTATGATTTACTAGGAGTTTTTCCTCACAGACTCCTTTCTGCATGACGGTTCTCTCCCATCTCTAGTAAGATGGGAGTTCAAATTGCAACCTTTCCCCTCATCAAGAACGTTACAGGTTTTTTTCTACTTACCTAACAACAGTTTCAGAATTCACCAGATTTCCATCATTGTTGTGATTGTGTCTGTTAAACTGGAATAAAACTGGCCAGTTAAAAAAAAGCATTGATAAAGAAACATAGGCTAATAGAGAGACAGAGATGTTCATACATATACAAAAATTTTCCTTAGTACATCAGGATAAAAATCAGAGCAATTAGTAGAAAAGAATAACAGAATTTGAAGAAGTACACATGCAAAGCACTTGGGATGACAAGCAGAAACCAGAAGGTCTGAGCCCAAGTAAACACCACACAGAGCTGGCATCTGGATGAGACCACCGTACATTCACAGTTGCCTTTTCCTTTCTCTTTTGCATTACCTCAGTGTCCAGCAGAAAGGGTTTTGGTGAGTGCTCCGTCCCTTACTGCCAAACCACAGAACAAGGTTCTCAGTATCCTGAGAAATATACTGAGAACGTCTGGCCAGCTACAAAAACTTCACTACAAAACTTTACAGAGTGACACAGTAGAGGAAAGCGAGGGAGTGACCAGGCAAAGCAGAAGCAGCTGAGAAGCTAGAACCAACACAGGGTCTCTGTACCAGTGATGCTGAGGGAATCTGAGCTGGGGCTTCATCCTGCCCCTGACAACCTGAGAAACCCTCTCTATTTTCCAAATACTCTCAGTACTATACCATAAGTTGAGTAGGAGAAATGTGATTTTCAGAATAACTATTTGCCTGTACTAAAAATCTAACACTGACATTTTTGTTTTTTTTAAAAAAGATGATTTCTGGTCACATCTAGAATTTGGAAGTTATAATAAAAGCATTTTCAGCATGCAGTATCAAAAATTATCAAATTGGCCTTTTATTCACATCTGTTATGCCACTGTGGTATGCACCATCATGTCCTGGAAATGCTTCAACACTCTCACACAACTGCTGCCAACCATCAGGAGAAACCACCACAACATTCCAGAGTACATACTTTGTCTCACTGGGGCAAAATTAAAATGTAGTTGCTCTGGTTCTAACTCACATCACATTTCACTCCTTCTGTAAATGAGTAAACAAAACTATATCGATCTTGGCTGTTACATCAGTCAGGAGCTTCAATATTTCACAAGGGGCCCACGCTTATGAAAAAAGAGGGAAAAAAAGCATATAATCTGCCAACTTGGCTATCAAGAGAGCTAATTCAAGTTTCTCTGGTCTGGGGAGGTATTTTAAAATTTGCTGGCATAAATAAACAAGATGGAAGAAAACTCCAAAGCATCTAAGTTTTGGTCCAGGCTCTTATGACACTAAACTATACCTATGGATGCTCAATCTCAGCCCTCCACGCTCATCAATCCTGAGTGCCTATGGGAAACATTGTCTGCAATGATCCCCTTCAAACTTGAATGATTAAAGTGCACATTTTGCAAATGACACCTCAGCCAATCCACCCCATCTGCATGAGAGATGGCAAATGATTTCAGTCTTTAGGCATTCAAAATAAAATGCACATGCGGCAAATTCCAAGCTGGCAAGAGAATCCAGTCATTAAAAAAAGTGATTTGTTTTCTACAATTGCAAACACAAAGACTTCATTTATTTCCATTGCCATAAAGAAAATGAGCTGTTATATTTGTTTAAATAATCATAGCCAGGACATATTGGAAATGTTTTAATATCAAAAATACTGGGTAGCAAATTACAGTTTAAATAGCTTTTCTAAAGCGGTACCATTTCAGATACAGTTTTCTGATTGATGTCATTGCTTTGCCATGTAGGAAGGGGTTTTACCACCTTCTGCATACACTGTTGTGATGCCTGTTTCTTGCTGCAGTCACTGAACTTAAGAAGAAACCTAAACTATGTGAACTTCAAATAAAATTATACTCATTAACAAACAAATATATTTTACATTATGGGAGCCTGAAAAAACCCTACATTTCTATTAAATCCTCTGTCCTTCTGTCTTTCCCTCTTTCTCTTTGTAATGGGGGAAACAGCAAATTAAGAAAATAGCAAACATAATTGATATAGCCCCATCCTAAGAAAGCTTACAACTGCAACTGACTTTACACAGAATGAGCTGCTTAATTCAACTCGCTGGAACTATTCCCTATACAAAATGTAAGCACATGTGTAACTTTTTCCAGAATCACAATATGTAAGGGTGATTCATAATGAAAACAAAAACTACTTATTTTTTCCAGATTTCTTACTCTGCATTTATTTTTGTGGCTACAGCAGCATCTGGTGGACAAATATCAAAATGCATTTCCATCATATGATAAACACGTATGTATTTTCAAATATATACTGCTTTAATTGTTCTTGGGCTTTTTAAAGTTAGCAATAAAATCCCCCAAATTTAATTAATTCTTGATAATTTTAAGGTATTGCATCTTTTATAAAAGCAGTTTATAAAAGATTCTTACCTTTTCCTCTCTCATATGACCTCTCAGGCAAGTGCTTGCGTACAACACTTATGAAGTGCTGGTCATGGTGTATAAGTTACATGCTGACAGACTTTTTTTTTTGTTTCACACATCTCCTCTGTGCTTTTTTTTAATTCTGATGTAATTTCTCTCTCATTTTTCTTATTCCCTTTACTCATGTATTTGCCTGGTAGGCATATCTGTTTAGAACCAGCAAAAAAGGTATTTATTGATAAGAGTCAAATACAATTGTATTTGCTAAAATTGCTCAGTGCTGAGGTTCTCTTGTAGAGACATATTAATATATTGGCTAAAAGGATAACTTTCTTCCCCAAGTGACAGAGGAGCCAACAAGGAGAGGTGCTCTGCTGGATCTTGCTCTTATCAACAAGGAGGAGCTGGTAAAGAATGCGAAGCTCAAGGGCAGCTTTGGCTGCAGTCATCATGAAATTGTGGAGTTCAGGTTTCTTAGAGCAGCCAGGAGAGTGCATAGCAAGCTTGTCATCCTGGACTTCAGGAGAGAGGATTTTCGCCTCTTCAGAGATCTACTTCATAGAGTACCATGGGATAAAGCCCTGGAGGGGAGAGGCATCCAAGAAAGCTGGTTAATATTCAAGGATCACCTCAGGAACAATGCATTCCAACAGAGGAAGTTGGACAAAAATGCCAGGAGGCCTGCCTGCACGGATGCACAAAGAGCTCCTACACAAACTCAAACACAAAAAAAGAAGCCTACAGAGGTAGAAGCAGTGACAGGTAGCCTGGCAGGAACACAGAGGAACTGTCTGATAAAAAATTGTCTTGATAAAATAAAGATTAGGGAAAACATGGGCCCTCTCCAGAAGGAAGCAGAAAACCTGCTTACCCAGAATATGGAGAAGACTGAGTCATTCGATCACTTTTTTGCCTTGGTCTCCATCAGCAAGTGCTTGAAACATACCACCCAAGTCACAAAGGTAACTCTCTCCCTCTTACTCGGTACTCGTGAGACCCCACTGCAGTGCTGTGTCCAACTCTAGGGCCTCTAACAAAAGAAGGACACGAATCTGTTGGAGCAAGTCCGGAAGAGGGCCGTGAACATGATCAGAGGGCAGCTTGCACCAGCAGCTTCATTCAGGTATTGCTTTTGCTGACAAGTCCAATGCTTCCTCCCAGACAGCTTCTCACCAAAGCTCCAAAATGGCTGCAATTGCCAAAAACTCCTGAAAGTCCAGTACTGTTGTTTTCATCTTATACAGCAGGTGTAACCACTTCAGCTTTGCAGACAAAAACATGGGATTTGGCACGCAGAGGGAAATTCAAAGCAATTTGGTAAGAATAGGCTGGGTCCTGGATTCAATCAAAGTATCTGTGGAAGATACCTGCAGTCATCCACCAGCTGCAGGGTCATTCACTTGGACTTTACACATACCATAGAAATAGACATAGAAATGAGAGTCCTATATGTGGCTTACTTGTAGAAGACATGTTTGAGGTACTGAGAACTTTCAAGCATAGATATGAAATTAACTCAGAAACTAGAAAGGAACAATCCAATGCAAGCATCTCTGTATGGGTACACATAAGATGAGATTTGATAGGGATGGTATTTTTCATTTGACCAGCTATGGCAGTCAGCAGACGACATTTTGAGCACAAAACGCCTCCCATGAGTATGAAGTAGAAACAACAGATTAGAGAACTAAGCCCAAATGACTGTTCTAATTGAGATCCTAATCACACATGTGCTAGTAAGGCTGTTTCAGCCAGAATTATTGGTAGATTACAAGTGTGAGAAAAAGATGGTTATATCCCCAGGGGAAAGCCTGAGGTAAATTTTATTCCATGGAATACGAAGTGGCTAACAGAATAGTAAAAAAAGTCATAAACCTCATTTTGCCCCTAGCTTGGTACACTTGGTTGACTTACGAATTTCATTTCCCCCACTTGTCCTCATGTGCTTCCCTTGGAGATTTTGCTCCCACACCAGCACGCCCAGGTAGGTGCCCAGCCCTCGCAAAACACCGCCACTGGGCCACTGCTGCCCTGGGCAGAGCGGTCACATCCGAGGGCTCTGCTGATGTCCATTCCACGTGCTTTATAACACACACCCGCACAGGTTTCACAGGAAGCTCTGGGCTCTTCATTCCTCTGCACTTTAAAGCGCTGCAGCAACTCGCACAGCCAAACCAGACTTAGAAGGGGAAGGTGCTGAGGGACAGGCTACTAAACGAAACTTCAAACTCTCCTTACCCCCCCCCACTAGGCCCAAAATTCCGTGTCGGGCACCCTCTACGTGGGACAACAGAACCACGACGCCGCCACTCCCCGCCCACAACCCGGCAGAAAAACACCCACGGCTCCACGGCTTCCGCCCGGCCGCGGGGCGGGGCCGCTGCGCCCCCCGCCCTCCCGGGATCCCGACATGGCGGAGTATTCCTGCGTTAAATCCACCAAGCTCGTCCTCAAAGGGTCGAAAGGAAAGAGGTGNGGCTGGGCCGGGCTGGGCCGGGCCCCCTGGCAGCCCTTGGCCCCGGCCGGGTCAGTGACCCGCTCCTGCAGGGCCTGGGCGTGAGGTGTGTGAGACAGCGGCGGAAGGGCCGGGTCGGAGACTGGTTCTCATTTCTTTGTATCTGTCTTTCCAGCAAGAAAAAGCACAAGGAAAAGAAAAGGAAAAGAGAGGAGGATGCAGCAGAGCAGCTGGATATTGTTGGTGAGCTGCCCTCCGGGAGTTACATGACAGTATGGAAGCTGTAGGGGATATAGCAGAAGCTGAAGAGATTGTTATAGGACTTTGTAAACTAAGTATAGTTCCTGTGGAGTTGTATAACTATTTCTCACAACATGCTATTAGTATATTGGGATCTTCCTGGACCCCAAATGGAGCTTCTGACACTAATGTGATGGATTTGCCACTTATTTTTTTTTAGCTAAGTATGTTTTTAGATATTCTGAAATTGCTTATCAGCTTGGATATCTTTTTTATTTTTTCCTCCCCAGTGGTATTTGCATCAGAAGGAGAGACTTTTTAGCACTGTATTGAAGTTACCTCATGAGTGTGTTTCTGTGTATAGAACATGCACTTTCTGTTACTATTAGTTTGAAAATCACTTATGCTTTCTGTTCTTACTCTGCGAGAAGTTACTTTCTGACTGTTCTTTAGTTCACTGAAACCTTCAATCCTTTCAAAACAAAAAGGCTTGGTTAGTTTGTTTTTAATTTGACATACTTGCTTGACTGCTGTGATGAGGACACAAATATTAACTGGTAATAAAACATAAATACTTTTCATAACTACTTTTTCATTCGATAGAATGATCAAAGCATATACGTTCATGAGCAATAACCTGACAGTGTTGCCCCTTGGCACTGTAACGTTCTTGATTGATGACAGTTCACAAACAAAAACAGCTAAAAAGAACCACAAAATCATGATAGACACAGATGTTTACTGTAGCACAGTGCACATTCAGATAAAGGTAATTTTTATTATGTGTATATAAGCATAAGATAAAGCAGTGAAGGGGAAAGTCATCCTTGTTCCTGTGTTAAAATAAATTATGAAAAACTGGGCTCTTGTGTCTTGCATTACAAGAATGTAGAATATCTATATCATTCTTTATTGTAGCCAGATTTTGAAAAAGTGGGAGAAATTTGGAAAAATCATATAATGATCTGTGAGCCCTGACTATGTCAGGGATAAGACAAATAGTTCTGTGTATTGTATAAAGATACGGAAAGTTCATTTCTGCTCATGGCAGTTTGACTTGCCAAATTTGCCATGTAGAAAAAAGACACCTTATTCAGAATAGTTGAAAGTACTTATTATCTTAATCAGGTAGGAAATATTTGTCAGCATACAAGGAGAACACTTTACTGTCCAAAAAAAATAGAAAAGCCATAATTCTGAGTCATTCACATGGGCAGGGTTTCCTTTAACTTTGGTAGGATTCTGTGGGACTCATGTTCAAATGCAGATTGCCTTGAACAATTGAAGTTTAAGGATTGAAATAATGTAACAGCGAGATGAAATAGTGTATCTGCTTCTGTTGTGCTGGAGAATCGAGTAATTGGATGTGACCGCAAAACTGCAGGAGGCTGATCTGGGGGGTGGAGGGAGGGGGGACTTTCCTTGCAAGGTGTATCTGTGCTGCATCAGCTGAAGGAATCGACTTGCTCAATGGACTAACACAAAGAAGAGGTAAAGCACAGGAGTTTGTAACTGGGATGACAGGGTGGGGAGAAGAGCAGGACTTTGATGCAGCAGCACCACCATTCACCATGGAATTGGCTCTGGATTATAAAACAATGCACAAAGATCCCAAGATAGCAATAGAAATTTTATGTTTAGATTTTCAAATTCTTCAGAGAAGATATGTAAATATCATCTGTGTAATCAGAAGTTGTGATTACTCTATTGATAAGCTGTCCTGGTTTTGTATTACAGGAAATTGGTGGGCTATCAGTAATTTTGGCGAAATTACAGGAACTATAGCTATAGAAATGGATAAAGGAGCTTACATCCATGCTCTTGACAATGGCTTGTTTACACTTGGAGCACCACATAAAGGTTTGTTCCAGCAAATTTGAAAATAAGCAATTTTAATAATGAAATGCCTAAAAGCATAAAACTAGATCACTTAAAGGCAAGCAGTTTTACAACTAAAAACAGTTTACTGCTAATAATGCAATAGTTCTAGATGGAGCATGCAGACGACTTAAACCTAATGACTACCTATCAGTTTCACTCATCTAGTTTCTTGCTGGTTTATGTGTACAATAAATTGAACTGCACTGGAGATGATTACCTGTTAAAGGCCATACCGCTTGCTGGCTAAAAAGCAGTATAATTTTTATTGAATCCTATAAAATCTTTAGGATGTTACTTGAAGAGTGAAATTCAAGGTAGATGAGTTTTAAGGCTTATTGCTGCATCCTCATGTCAATATACTTTTTTTGTTGCTGCACAAGAGGCCTACTAATATGCTGAGATAATTAGCTTGTTCTTTGAATTTGAGAGCCGTCACTCAGACACAGACTATTCCAGAACCCTGACAATGTGTGTGTGATTCACCTGCAGGATGAGATCAAAGCAGTGATGGCAATATTCTCTCATTTTGGTTTTGAGTGATGGAGAGGCTAGTAGCTTTTAGGATACTGAGCCGACTTGCCATAGCTTGAAGTGTATTGCGTTTTGTTATGAATAAAATAACATTACAAAGAGGTTAAGGTTTTCAAAGTCACCCAGAGAATTAGAAAACATTCTCAACTGTAAATTTCTTTATACAAGGATCATCATTAATTTGTGTCTCATTTGAAGCACTCTATATGTATGAGCATAAATTAGCACCTGCATTGTTTTTTAAAAGTGAATACTCAGAAAAGGAACTTTTAAAGAAATTAATACTTTCCATAGCAATGGTTGATGTTTAATTCTTTTTGAAACTGCAGTATTAATAGGCTAAAATATTTTATGTTTAATATTTCTTACTTGACTAATGGAAAATTCATTCCTCAGATGATGAAGGCCCTAGTCCTCCTGAGCAATTTACAGCAGTAAAGTTGTCTGATACCAGGTAATTGCTGTAACAATGTTTCAAATTTTAATACTTGCCATCTTTGTTTTTGTTGTGAGTACATGTTTTAATAGTCTCTTGAAATACGTTGTCTACTAATAAATGTGTTTGTGATGTGTTGGATATTGTTCTTTATTGTTTTCTTGCACCTTCTCTTTGAGGATTGCTCTGAAATCTGGTTATGGCAAATATCTTGGTATAAATTCAGATGGACTCGTTGTCGGACGGTCCGATGCAATAGGATCAAGAGAGCAGTGGGAACCTGTCTTCCAAGATGTAAGATATTTGGAATAGTTAATTTGATTTTCTTAGTGTTTGACTGTATTTTGAGTTCATTTGTGTTGATATTTTTTGTCTGTGAAATAAAACCCTTTTGCAGTCTCTTTCATATTGTAATTTTTATATTATGTTTTCCCAACTACAATGCATTTGGTGTAATGGGAAGTTTTTTAAATACTTTGAGTTACTGCATTTTGGCAGCTATAAGCATCTTAAGAATGGAGGAGCCAGCAAGTCTGCTGGCTAGCTATTGAAGTATTGGTACATAAAAGAATAAAACACATTTGCAGAGACTTTTGGTGTATTGTAGAGGATAAATGTTATGAATCAAACATTATATACAATCTCATTATACTAACAATGTGGGATATTATTTCTGCAGAAGAAAATGGCATTACTAGCAGCAAATAGCCGTTTTATTAGATGTAATGAAGAAGGAGATATAGAAGCCAAAAGCAAAACTGCAGGGGAAGAAGAAATGATAAAGGTAATCTCTTAACTTCCACAATTAATACAGGGTTGGCAGGGATATTCAAACAAGCAGATGTCTGTGTGTTACAATTTACTGGTAATACAGTCATAATTGCTTTCTTTAAGCTGTCAAGTGATTTGGCTACAAGAAAGGTAAATAAGCACCAAGGTGGCATAAATATTCAGTACTTCTAGTAGAGATAGGAATATATTTTACCACTACAGAAGGGCAAGATGTTAAAGGGCAAGACAGTCTATGTGATATTCCTGGTAGTTCTGAATAGCTTGGCATGGAAGTGATGAGTTATGACTGAAGAAGGGACAGAGAAGTGTTTACCAGAACAATGCACAGGGGAAATCTTTTGCAAGCATCTAAAAAGACTATCTTGACTTTATCTGTCTCTCCAAATAGAGATAGGTGTCTACTAATCAGAGCAGTAATATTTTTAGGCCAGTCTCTGAATTGCCTCTGTCAAAACTAAGAACTGTAATGGTGGTCCTTTAAGCAGTTACGTCTTACAGCAGAATCAAGGTTACCCTTAATATTTGCCATATTTTGGGCAGCTCTTGCTTTTATTGGAGTTGTGTCTGGTTAAGCCGTTTGAAAGCTGTGAACTTGAAAAGAGAGACTCTCATTCTGTTATGAAGTATATGTTGTCATCTTTAACCTGTAACTTGACAGTTTTAAAACAATACGTGTTTTTTGTTCTTGTTTTTTGTTTTATCTGTCAATTATTAGATTCGTACTTGTGCTGAAAGAGAAGCTAAGAAAAAAGATGAAGTTCCACAAGAAGACAAAGGAAATGTTAAACAGTGTGAAATCAATTATGTGTACGTACTTCAGAGCTGGTAACAGGCTCAAGTACCTTTTTTCACTTCCCTTTGGGGCCATCTTTGGTGAAAAAGCCAAACTCCCACCCAGCCTTTCACTTGATTTTCCCTCAGCAGGACAAGGGAAGAGAATACAATGAGAAAGCTCATGGTTGAGATAAAGACAGGGAGATAGTGTACCAAATACTGTCACAGGCAACAGACTCAATAGTGAAAAACTACTTAAATTTGTTGCCTGTTAAATGGATTTGAGTACTAAGACAAAAATTAAAAACACCACCTTTCCTTCCCCCGTTTCCCTAGCTCACCTTCACTCCAGACTCCTCTGCCTGTTCCCCCAGGCAGGATGGGGTATGGGTCCATATACAGTGGTTTCTTTCAGCCACTTCTTTCCTCTGCCACTTTTCCCCTGCTCTGCTATGGTCGTATCCATGGGTTGAAAGGTAATACCTGCTCCAGTGCTTGAACCATCTCCTCATTCTTTTCCTTTGTCCTTCATGTTCACACTGCCATTTTGCACTTTTGATTTTTTTTCTTTTCTCTTCTGCCTGTGTGGCATTTTGCCCTTTCATAAATATGTTTTCATAGAGGTGCCACCAGCTTTGGTGATTGGACTTGGCCATGTCCTGTAGCAGGGGTGTGGTAGAGCCAGCTCTGTCCAGCACAGGGCAGCCCCTGGCCTTTTCTCACAGAGAAACACCTTGCAGTTCACCCACTGTCAGCATCTTGCCATCTGCATCCAAAATGCTTTCGCTCCCTGATTTCTTATGCTAGTAGTTGAAGAAGGGGCTCTTTAGAATTAGTAACCACTTCATGCTATTCACAAAGGGGCTCGTTCCTATTTAGCCTGTCAAAAAAATAAAACCTGAATAGCTTTCACCTACAGAAGCCTTAGTGCAACTTTAGTGCTGGGATGGTTTGCTGGATTTTATTAGGCCAGTTGTGTGCTGCATAATAGAAACTAAGAATCTTACAACAGCTGTTGTTTTATTGAAACACAAAATTTTAACAACATTTCCCTTTTTACATTCTCTCTCCCTTACAGAAAGAAATTCCAAAGTTTCCAAGACAAAAAGCTTAAAATAAGCAAAGAAGATACAAAAGCCCTTAGAAAAGCCAGGAAAGAAGGCACTTTTCATGAAATGCTGCTTGACAGGTACTTCAGAGTACAAGAAATAACGTACTGATTAAAAAAACTACTTGTTACAGTAAACCTGGGATACAAAAGAGGGCTGAATTTCAGCAGGGGGTGTTGAGCATTTCTTCTCTGGTGAGTGTTGTGTCTGAATTCTGGGGTTGCCTTTTTTTTTTTATCTGAATTTTCACTTTTTTAGCTGAAGTTTGCAGGTTTGGATTTACCTATAAATTAATTCTTTTTGAAATCTTTAACTAGGTTGTTCAGCCTGCTTAATACAGAGTTGTTGAAGGATTAGTCTTTTTAATCCTAAAAATTAAGCTAATTTTTAACATTTTTCAACACCTGTGGCACCAGAACATTTTGAAGAGGCAGAAGTTGCATTTTAAAGAGAAATAGCATTTATTAAGAACTGTCTTTGTGTTATTTAGTGGGAAATATTTTTTCCCCCGGGCTGAGACAGTTTCTACAGTCTTGAATTTTATGTCACTATATACTATAAATATTTGCATTAATTCAGTGAATGGAATGCAGAAAACTACTACTTATGATTTGCAGGTGATGTGAGAACACTCCTGGGCTATCACAAATGGTCAGCTTCAGAACACACTGAATCTGAATTCCATTCCTCTGAGGAGAAAAATTGCAATTTACAATCATTTGAAGGGAAAAACAAGGTTAACTTTAGACATTGCAGTTCTGTCTCCTCAGGAAAATGAAGTTAATTAACAAATCTAAAGTGTTGGTAGGCTTTTATATGTGTTTTGAAGTAATGTTTAAGAAAAATTGTTTCAATGCATTCTTAACACTTTGAGGCAGATAAAACACCCTGGTGTAATTGTATTTGGTCTTAATCTAAATCTTGTTTCATTCGCTCTTTCCATATAGGAGAGCAAAAGTGAAAGCAGATAGATACTGCAAGTGACATCCAGCTGGTCCGTTTTCTTCTGCATCTTTGACAGCATCAAATTGAAAACAAGAGTGAAATATTTTATAATTTTTTATTTAAGGCATTTTTTAAGTGTCTTCAGAATTATATTAAAATTTTCTCACATGTTCATAACTCAGTTATGAAATCTTATTAACTGCATCACTTGTGAATATTTGACTTGTATTAAGGGAGTGGCTCCAAGCAAAATGGTAAGTTATTTGCCATATACCTTAAGCCCTGGGAAACAGACTGTACACTGATCTAATCAGAGAGAAAGCTCCCTGGCATTTAGTGGCCTTGAAAGAGAATAGTTGGCTTTTCCAGGGAACAGTGTAGGTAACTTGATTGCTCTCAATGGGTGAGCCATGTAGGCATAGCATATGGCTACCTTTTTACCAGTAGCAGAAAAGGTCAAGCACTGATGGTATATGTAGCTTAGGAGCTTTTCAATTGCTGTGTGTGTCCATATGCTCTGTGACTTAATGCTATGCTGCCTTTTCCACAGTGAGTAAAGGCCATATTTTGAGTTCCTATATTGTTGGAAAAGATACACTGCACATGCTCAGGTCTGACAGAGGTGTGGGTGCTGAATTTATGGGGAGAAGGTCAAAAGCTAGAAATAAATAGATGGTTGTTGGCAAATGTTCCTGGCAAGAGTCCGAGGAATTCTTGGATAAAAATGAAGCATAGCTGTGAGCTGCCCTATCAGAGAAAAACAAGAAAAAGGTAACTAATTTTTCTCCGGATCTCCTTAGTTCGGGTTAGGACTGGGGATTAGGGCTCATGAACTAGGTTTCGTTGTAGGTACCATGCTACATGTGCCTCCCCAAAAATTTAAGTAACCTGATGTACAACCTTTACAACATCCTGGATTTGGAAGTGGCTTACTGCCAAAACTACTCCCAGAAACACTGAGAAAGAGACAGCACTGCAAGGAGAAGGCTGCAGGCCACAGTGACTATTTATTGGACACTTCATTGCAAGTGTGATTGATCCACAATCACTGTGAATCTTAAAAACGTCTGAAGTGAATGCTGATGGTTGAAGTAGATTAATATTGCAGTGTATGTTTTTCTTTCAAGAACATATTGTTTGAATAAAAACATGTCTGGTAGAACTCACAAAAATTATTACTTCAAATATGGATACATCTGGAAGCAGAAATCTGTGCTGGTGGAAGGGTGCTGAAAGGAGTACTCAGCAGCTGAAAACCTGAGAATTACTCCTGTAAGGGAATTTTCCATTTCATATTAGTGTAAATAGTGATGCCCATGAATCGTGAAGCTATGTTTAACATTCCTTAAGATATAGCAAGGGTAGCAAGACAAAATAGAAGGCCCAGAGATCCTGGAGAAGCTCCAGGAGGCAGATCCAGGGGAGAGCACAGAGGTAAGATGAACTCTGGTTGGATATGTCAGGAGACGTAAGAATTGATGGATATTATAAATATGGGGTAATAAACCCTATTTGGGCACGTCTGTGGATCTGGAAATTTCCATTAAAGAAACCTTTTACCTCTATTAATTTGTTTGGATTTTTTTCCTTTGTTTTTAGGCATCAATAGGAGACTGCAAGGTGTAGGTGCTGCAAGTAGCTATGAGTGCTAGTAAAGAAAAAAGGGAACTGAGAAGCATCTTTGTTACAGAGCTATGAATAAATGAAGCAAAAAGAAATGGCAGAGCCAATGAAATGAGACTGTCCCAAGTAGAAGAGCAAATATTAGAATTGGCAAGAGACTGGCAGCCTTGCAGGGAATAAGGATATTACAGTTGCAATGGAGTTGCCTTGTGTGTTGGGACTAATGATACACTAAATTCTTGCTAAAACATGGTTGAAGATAACACAGAAAAAATTATCTGGGGAATTGACTGGAAATCTGATCCTAGGAAAATGAAATCAAAATTATGACAACTGAAGATGAGTATGTGTATTTAACTTAATGCTATAAGGAGTCCGTTGGGATATTTTCCTATTGGAGGTATTCATGGAGTAATCTCAGAGGTATGTCCTGGCAGTACTGTTAGCACAAGGAGCTTTAATTTTACTGAAACAGAGAGAAAAGGGGAAATAATTTGCAGCCTCTGCTTCTGGAGGAAGGAACAGATCTGAAGAGTGGTAATACAGTACTGGATAGATAGGTAAATATGAGAGAACAGGAGGGTGGACATAAGTGCTAGGTATCAGTGACATGAGCTGTCAGTAGACTTGGTTAACTGCACATCTTAAGAAGCTTTTTTTGTCTGACTTAACTTAGATTTTTGAATACTGCCAGAAGAAACCTAGACAATGAAATGGAGGGCCTAAAGTACTGGTGTGGACCCTGGGGACAGGGCATTCTGATAGGAAGAGAGCAAAATAGCTACGGTCAGAGAAACATGGGTACTGGAAGATGTTAACTATTTCTTAAACTTAGAATGTCTTTACCAATGAAAGAACTAAACCAGAAGCACAAAGAGGCTTCAAAAAAGTGTGCTGTGAATGTGTAATGATGTAGGCCTATGCTGCAGGCTAATCTCTGCCTGAGCATGTGTAGAAGTGAGACTGTGACTGGACATGGCCTGATTCTTGTAATTGGACAAGGAGAACCTGATCCCCAGGTCATTGGGTAATTAATGTAAACAATATAGTCTGATATATAACTGAAACTGCGTAGCAAGAAGAAGGCAGACATTTTGCAGACTTCTTAGAGAGCAGACCCTCTGCCTGGTGTGATACATCTAGCCAGGCAGAGAGATGTGTCCAGGGCCACCTAGACACACTGTCTGCTAGGAAGGTAAGATATGTTTAGCTGTGCTTAAAATGCTTAGGATTTGACTGTAGAATGCCAGCACACAAATAGTTAAATAAACACATGAGAAACTTCATGAAGTCCAGCCTTCTTGTCATTCTCCCTGCCTCTCGGACTGACCAGACCCAACATAATGTGACAATGGCATCCTTTTGTTTTCAGAGCATTCAGAAAGATTTTTTTCAATTTCCAAACTCATAATTTATTTTCTACTGTTAAAAATGTACTAAAGATGGTAAATTATCTAGACAAAGATAGTAAAGTCCCTAAAAGCTGTCTGCTCCAGAAAAAAAGATGGGCAAAAGGGGCTGCAGATGTTTAGAAAATAACAGGACCAACTTAATCAGACTTCCTTACTTCTTTACCTGTTTTCAACTGAAAAGATTTTCCAGACCCTATAGAAACTGCCTAATTTCCTATTTTTGAAAGAGCACTCCCATGAAAAGCTCAAGGTTTGTTCTGTTACATTCTAACTTTTTCCTTGTTTTCTAAATCTACATACTGTTTATCTTCTTTGACCAGTGCTTAATGCTTTTCTGCCTTGATCTCTGTAAAGCTCTGTGCAATTCCCAGCTTATGCTCTGAGCTGGCTCCTGTTTACACACTGTTGCATTCCTTCCCTTCACCTGAGGCTTTCCCACATAAAATACATTTCTTTTATTCTTTCCTGTTTCTTAATTTCTGCAGTTCCATGCAGCTTTCCAATCCACCTTCTGCCAAGGACTTCCCTCTTTTTCTTACCACCCCTGGTTTGTTTTGTAAAACTGTTAACTGCATATGCGATTACCTCGTGATATTAAAGACTGTATCACTTTTTTCCTGTGTGCCTAAGAACGTGTGACACATCTCTGTCACTACATAAAGCACGTGACACAAGCTAAAACACAGGCATCTTGGAAGGTTTTGAGTATTTTTTTGTCATGGTTCCTACAACTGTTGCTAACGTATACAGTCATTAAATGTTCATTTGCTCACACTAAAACGATACCTTTTATTGTAAGTTATTTGGAGTATGCACTTTATTTGGCTGCTGGTTTGTACCTGATACTACAACCACCTGATCCAATGGGTGGCGTTCCTCCCCAGGACACGGGGATGGGAACTATATGATCTTTAAGGTCCCTTCCTACTTAAACTGTACTATGATTTGATGAAATAGACACCATTTATGTATAGTAACGAACAAATAATAAGCAAGGTGCTTACAGCTGGATACATCTCCTGCTTTATATTTCTCATTAGTCTGCCCGGTTGCCTGTTTCCTGCAGGCAAGTTAGAGAAAAGTCCTTCGTAAAGAAGGCGCCTGCCTGGCATCTCTCATTACCACAAAGCCTGCCTAAATTCTTCCCAAGAACACAGTAATTAAAAATCCAAGTATTTACGAAGTGAAAACTGGTGCCACGGGTTTGCTCTTGGTGTTGCCAAGAAGAAGCGATTTTATTTCAGATTCTCCTGTGCGGAACTTCCCTCTCGTGGAAGTGTTACTGAAGATCACTTTCTGCTTTACCATGCACAAAAAGGCGAGCCGTGGGGGTGGCGGGAGGGCCCTGCTCGCCGCCTCCCGCCCCTGCCGGGCGTGGCGGTGTCATGTGGCCGCGGCTCCGGGAAGCGNGGAAGGAAGGAAGGAAGGAAGGGGCGGGCGGGTGGGGCCGGATCGCCCCCGGCCCCCTCCGGAGGTTGCGGGGTGGGATGCGCCGCTGCCGCTCTTCCCCACGCAGGAGGCCGAGCGAGCCCTTGGAGCCACGCGTGTGGGTGTGTGGAGGGGTCCCCCGGGCTCGGTGTCTTCCAAATGGCTCCTGTGGCGCGGCCACGGGACGGCTGGGCCACGGGTGTGTGTTACAAGTCCTTGCTCGCTCCGGCGCTCGGTTTCATGCGCGTCTGTAATGTCAGTGTTGCCCTGTTACACCACAGCAGCGACTTCCAAAAGGAAACTTAAGAGGGTCTTGTTAAAGCTACGTACACCCGAATCCGCTAAGGGTATTTGCTGTAGTTCACCCAAGGGGAGAAGTGTAGGGCAGGTGCCCTTGGGTGTTGTTTCTTGTTATTTTGTCTGTTTTGGGTTTTTTTCACTGAATAAGTGAAATATTTAACTTTTGGTGGAATTGTGAAGTTGGGGGGAAGGGGAGCAGGGGTAGTTTTTTGCAACAGGCTGGCTTCCATCTCCTGGGCACGTATTTTTTATTTCTGAAGCAGCAAAGCACTCTTTCATCTTTTCAGTTCTTCAGTCTCCTCATCCTCTGTGAAGAGGACAGGTTTTAAATATCTCTGGATTTCAAAGTAATATTTTGCAGTGTATTTTTAAATATTTTGGGAACGTACTGCTTCCTATATTCTTTTGTCCTTGCTCTAAGTTTTTTCCTAGCAAATTATATTGATTTCAGGAAAATGAGTATGGAGTTTGTGAGAGGGGAGATCTGCAGGAAAGGAATGTAGACATCTGGGTGACCTGTGTTCCCTTAGCTTCCTGACTACTCAGAACTGGGCGCTCTTCTCGCCTCTCTCTTCTCCGCTCTTTCTTCTTCCAGTTCCATCCTACCCATCTTTGAGAAGCTTCCTAGTACTATATGCCAGCCCCAGCTTAAAGCACCTTCACAATTTTAGCCAGAAGTGTCCTGAGGTATGTAGTAGGAGGAGAAAATGCCAGCTATCAGCAAAGTCTTATCATTACAGCTTGATTTTGCATTTGATTGCACATCTTTGCACCAACATCTAATCTTGTGTCCAGATTGGAGATTGTGCTGATGTGCAGCCAGCTATCAGCTCTGCATATTTTATTTTGGGTTTCATCATGTGCTGAAGAATAAAAAATTGTTGTCATCCTACCTACAGCTGTTTGGTTTCTTTTCATTAACACTGAACATGGAAGTTTAATGTCTTGAATTACACCTCAGTGATGCAGACTGTCAGTCTCTTTAGCTTTCAGTTAGGCCCCCTCAACCATACTGAACTTTTTGTCCAAACTGCAGTTTAAATTGGCTTTGTTACCATTCCTTCAGAGCTGCAAGAGTACTCTTAAACTCTGTGTTCAGAAAGGTGAACAGTGTTGGGACTGCTGCAGCACAACAGAGTGCTGCATTGGCGTAGTCCCATCAGGGAGGAGGAGCAGAGAGAAAAATGTGTTAGACCACAGAGTTCATAGACCAGGAGATGCTGAATATAACAGATTGACTGAAGGAGACTGAATGCAATGTTCTTAAACTATGGAATTGTATTTAATAACTCAAAAGAGGTAATTTTATATTTTACATATGAAGATGAGAAACACTGAATATTAAGGAAGGATGCCAGAGATGGTCCACCCCAAAAATATTTTTGAGGGTAATAAAGAAAGTGCTGGCATTCTTTAGACCGGACAAACTACATTCAGCTACATTCATATGAAAGAAATTAGGCTGCTCAGCAGTTCATTAAACCACGTGTTAATTTTCTTTACTGCAGTGAATAATAACTGTTATTACTTGAGGGTTTTTTTCCTAGTTAGGAATTCATCTCAACAGTTTGCTAGCTCTTTGATTCCTGTGATTCCTGTTCCACTCTGCTTTTTTTTTTATTTTTCCCTTCTAGTTTTCTGGTTGTCTTTTTAAGTTACTGCTTGTGTGTCAGGGGAAGCCATATGAGAAGTGTCTGAGGTCACTTGGCTTGTTAGACCTGGAGAAGAGGAGACAGGGGAAACCACATCGCAGTGTACAGCTTCCCTACAAGGGGAAGTGGAGAGGCAGGAACTGATCGCTCTGGTGACCAGTGACAGGACCTGAGGGAATGGCCTGAAGTTGTGTCAGGGAAAATTTAGGTTGAATATTAGAAGAAGGTTCTTCACCTGGATGGTGGCTGGGCACTGGAACAGGCTCCCCTGGGAAGTGGTCACAGCACCAAGCCTGACAGACTTTAAGAAGCATTTGGATAATGCTTTCAGGCACATGATGGGATTCTTGAGGTGTCTTGCACAGGGCCAGGAGCTGAACTCAATGATTCTTGTGAGTACCTTCCAACTCAGGATATTCTATGATCCTATGATATAATAGTTTACTTAAGTATAAATAATCTTTACTTTCTTTAGATATCTCGATCAACCAGTTTTGGAAGATATATGGGTTGTTTTAGGAATTATTGGTTTCTTTAGCTTGCTTTATACATAGATCTAAAATTACTGCGTGTAAGGAGGACACATTTTCTCTGTTACCTCCCCCTTTAACTATCATTTTCTTTACCTCTTTTGTGGCCTAGGTTGCAAAGGACTGGGAAGTTAAAGATAGCTGCAAATACAGGATTAAAATCTCAGGAGAAGGTGTCAGGAGTGACATAACATTTAGCCTGGAACATCACTTACAGTCCTCTGAAATCAGTTTGTGTGGTTCCCACTGTTTCCCCTATGTGCACATGGGCTATACTGACAGATCAACTGAACTTTCATCCATTTCTGATAATTTTTTGTTATAGGCTTTATCTGTAAAGAAGCATATTTGTGAGAGCAGATTTTTCCTGAAGGTCCAAATCTGCACCCATTGCAGTAGGATGTATATGTAATGTCACTTTCTTTCTAGTTTTAGTATTGCAGGACGGAAAATTTCACAAGACAATTGCATTAATACTGTTAAGCATTTGTCTGGCTTTGCACAAAGCCTCATGACTTTTGTTGCCTAATTAGTCATCTGATATCCTCTCCTATCCTCCTTGTTTTGACACTTCCTCATTTTGAAAATTAAATAGCCTTTTGCGTTTGACTGTTTGTTCCAGCTATGCAAAGTGTGTAACTGTGCTGCAATGAAATCTAGGAAACACATAGCTGCTAGTCCTATACCTTTGTCTCACTTGTTGGAAAACCAAAATTCATCTCATGCTTTCTCCCAGCAGCTGGAAGCCATACAAAGAGAAAGCACATGATAACACACAGAAATCAATCCCAATTTAGAATTGCTGTTTCCAGGTGTAACAAATTATGTCAATGTTTAAAGACTATTCATTGTGTAAGACATGTTTTTTCTGTATTTATGCATTAAAAACAGATAATGAGATTAGCCCAGAGAGAACATGGAGCTAGAATGCATTATAAGGACACACTTGTAAAGTAATCTAATTAATACAACCAAACAAATATTTGAAATTGAGGGTGGGGAGGAAGGGAAGTGGTGGAAGGATCCCTACATATTTTTGTTTCTGTTCTGTCTCTTGAACACTTGTGCTTTGGGAGCTTTTGTATGGAGTCCCAGAACGGAACATGTACCTTTGCTTTTTCCTAGTGGGACGTACTGTCCTCTGAGGAGCTTACTGAGCTTCTCAAATAGCTTAGGGACCAAATCTGGCCTGCTCAAATCTGGCTTGAAGCACAAGTGCAGACAGCTAACAGGCATTTGCTTGTATTTCCCTGGGTGAAACATGGCACATATATGCACGTTTATGTATTTATACACATGCTTTATCTAATTGATGGGAAAACACCCTTGCATTCACTTTGAGTACACCTGAAATAGTTTTCAAACTTTTGTTTGTAACTAGCCATGCTTAAAGGAATGATTTTTTTCAGTTATATTCCTGAAATGCACCACTTCAGCAGCACTTTTCTACACTAAATCCAAAGTCATGTTGTATAGTCATACGACTGGCTGAGTAATTTGCCCAAAGTTCAGTGTGCTTTCCCTGCCCCAGCTACACAGTGAAGCTTAACACTAAACATAATTATGAATGATGGTATAAAGTGGGATTATCAATTGGACAAACAGAACAAACTGGTCTGTACTGAGATTTAAGGTTTCTGAACTTGTATAAAGAATATGCTTTTGAAGTGCTGTTCATTAAATCACACTGAGTGAAAATAGGTTTGTGTATTTATCATAAACTTGTGCTTGCCCTGGACTACATTAGGCAAGTTGTCTGAAGATCTGTCAGACAGCATAGGGAAGTTGCTGCTTGTCCCACCTCTCCTATTTTCCTTTGCACCCTTTCCAAAGTCCCAAAACTTTGAACTAACTGGCTAGTGCTGAAGGTTTAATTCAAAACTAAATCTGCTAGAATAATAGTGTTTTAACAAAGAAGCTAAATAGTAATGTTTCACTGTCTTTACAGTATGGAGAAGAGTGCAGAAGTAAAATGTATCCTCCTTCAGGACCAACGTAAGTAATCTGATTCAACTTGTCTAGCAAATTACAGAGAAGTCATGATTTGCAAGACTGAACAGGGTTTTTTTTTTTAAACCTATTCCTGTTGCAGATCTAGAAGATGCTCGATACAGGTGGGAAGCACCTATTTTGTCAAATGTTTTTTCAGAGCCTTCTTTAAATTTGATCTCTGGTGTTTATTTTTCAGGTTCAAAGGGAATGTACCCACATATGTCATAAATCTTGATTTACCTCCCAGCAAAAGATGGGATAACTTGATACATGACAAAAAGACAGAGGTAGGATATGCAGAGCATGCTTTGAAGCTTAGCAGGTATAAAAGTAACTCATGGCCTTTTATTTTGAGAAAAGTTTTGGAAAGGAATACATGTGCTAAAATTATCTGAAAGGGATAATATTTTCAGTTGACTCTCTTTTTCTAGCCTAAAATAATTGCTTGAGTAAATTTTTTTTCTGTTCAACACTTGAGCTAGCAGTATCAAGTGTAGAGGCACTGACATTTGGGATGTAGAGGAAAAAAACCAGCGTGCCATAAAGCAAGTGTGTGCCATTTCATTTATCAAATCTCCTGTGAAGATCAAATCTGCTGTGAAGCAGTGCAGAATTAAAGGGGAGGAGTACACCAAAGGAACAGCCTCGGTAAACTGAGGTGAAACTGAGGCAGCATTCCTTCTCTGCACCTCCCTGCTTCTCTCAAATCACTGAATGAGATGCGAAAATGGCGAGGGGGAAGTTAAGAACTTCTTGCCCTTTCAGGGATGCTGGTTGTAGAACCAGTGTTTACACAGCAAAAATAATTTTTAAAATACTTGAGCCTATTTCAAACTACTTAAAACAGCTCTTCTTCTGAAGATTGCTAAAAATTCAATTCAGTAATGTTTAATTTCTCAAACAATGCCAGGGCTTTTTGCAATGTCCCTGCTGACTTTGAACTCTCACCTCTGAAAGCCAGACAAATTCTACTTATATGATAATATTTCTTTTGAAAGTCTCGTTTAAACCAGTGGATGTTGGAAGCTTCAGGTTGCACCTTAAATTCTGATAGGTTTTATCTCTTGTGTACTTTGGAGTTAGATCACCTGGAGTGGAACTGTTATTTGTGGCCGTTCACATGTTGGTAATGGAAAGCATGTACTTTTATAATAAATTTGTGGAGTATTGTTGCCTTCAAAAACATCAGTGCTTAAGCAAAGAGGTTGTAATTAACATTTTTAAAGATAGAATGGTGCAGAGTGATGTGATGAAAGGAGCAAATGAGGATGGCTTTCCTGTAATTCATTTTCTCTGGTAGAGGGACATGTTGGAACTAATCTAGAAAGTTACTTGAAAGTCACTTGAAAAGTGACTCTAATGAAGAGTTGCGGGTGGTTTTCTCACCAAGAACACCACATTTAGCACTTTATTTAAATAGATTTTTTTTCAGCTAAATGTTATTTTGAAAAGTCTGTGAAGGAGCTCTGTTAGAATTCTAGCAATTCTTATGATTGAGAGTTTCTGTTCAATAAAAGCTCTTGTTCTTTTTAGCTGAAGACTGTGGTCCAGAATATTAAAGATATAGCAAATACCTTCTTCCCCAGTGGCAAAGTTGTTGACATAGTGGATAACAAAATAGTAAGTATTTTCATCGTAATTATTTTATTAGTGTATGCTCTGATTCCCAGAATTAGAATGCTACTAAATTTGGCAATTAAGAACAAGTTCTTAATTTACTTTACAAGTTCTTAATTTACAAGTTCTTAATTCCACTTCTAGAAGAGAACAAAAATGCTATTTTAAAGAATCATTCTGAAATTTTGCTGCCTTGTGTACTCTGAATTACTCTGAAACCATCAAACAAAAAGGCATGTGTCTCTTTCTCCTCTAATTTTTCTTAAAATCTTTTCAAATTTGGATTAGTCATGCTAGACAAATAAGCTACTGACTTAGTTACTGTAGCAAAACACTTCACTGAAACACACTCTGCCAGTTCAACCTAGTCACTGTAGCAAAATACTTAACTGGAATTCTTTTCCAGTGAAAAAGGAGTGTTCCACTCCTCTTAAACAGTACCATAAAATCAGGTTTTGAAAACTGCAGTAAGTGTCTGATTACAGACAAGTTTGACCAGGCCTCATCTTAACAAATAATTTGATTCAGATTAAAATAAGCTTTGGCATGAAATCAGGACAGGGGAAAGCAGTGTAACAGTAGAGACAGCATAAGGTCAGATTTCTTCTCCATCTTTATTTACAGCATATCCCTATGTGCCTGAGTGGGGTTCACATAAAGGCAGCAATTGCAGGTAGTCATACCAATGTATGAAAGTTAGGGATGCCCATGAACATTGACCTTAAGCTACATTCCAGTTGAGCTTTTAATATATACAAGTCCTACTGCCCTCTGTTCCATCTATTGCTGCTAAGATACTGTGCTAATCTCCATTGCCTACGTCACTATTTTGATAAGTAATAGTTTTTATTTTTCCTAAGTATGTACTTGTCTTTAAAGGACTCTACAAACATCTTCAAGCTAGTTCTACTGGCTGCAGAGAAATTAAATACTCAATAGCTGTAAGAAGGGTGTACCTACTGGGGAGACATTTGCTTTAAGTAATAAAGTAGTGTTAATTTCAACATACATCATACAAAGCTTTTCTTTTCAGGCTCATCTGACCGCCACGCTTCCTTATCCTTTCAATGAAGAACTCCAAGGGATTGCAAATTCATCTGGCATTCCTTTGGGTAATAGTTTTCAACACTTTGTTAATCTAGTGGAAAACTATGAATCCAGACTTGATTAAAATTAGTGTGTTTACCAATCTGCAGTTAGTTGTAGTCATCTGAGACCTTAACAAATTATCAAGTAAGTAGATAAAGCAATAAACTGCATCTCACACAAAACAAAACCAGTATTTTAGAGGATGGAATAATTCACGTAAGCCTTTCATCAGGCTGAGACGTCTCTGTAGAGCTGTAGCTTCTTGCTCCTAAGTTTTGGGAACTTAGGTCTCAGCAGCTATGCACCAAAATTTGGGGAAATGTTGTTTTCCCTTTTAGCTATGTGTCTGCTACTGACACACAAAGA
>WEIV01011883.1:5858-31602 GCA_013390005.1 Calyptomena viridis | reverse complement strand
ATGTCTCTTCCAGCCTTGATATCAAGAAAGGCACATGGTATGTGTTAGAAACAAACTACGATCGTTGGAAGCCTCCACTAGTATTGGATAATCGTAGAGGACCCGCAATGAAATGTCTGAACCAGACAACACCAGAGGTAAATATCTTCCAAATATGGCATATCCTGCTGTTTTGAAACTCCCAAGTTACAGTGCTGACCTGGCACAGCCAGGAGCATTCAGGTTATTTTCAAGCACAGTTATAATGACAGAAGTGGCTAGCAGTTTTCTGATAACCTGTCTCTGCTTCTTGGTAATAAAAGTACCAGCTGGCTCTTTACATGTTGTTTTTGGATGGGGGCTTTTGGACTTTCTCTTCCTCTAGGCAGGTTTCCTGCAAGTACTTTCAGTAGCTGCATATGCAGGGGATAAACCTGGAAATACTTTTAGACAGACTTTTGGTGTTTCGTGGGCAATTTTACACCAGTGAAATTCAAACACACACCATCAGGCAGCAAACAAATTCCAGTGTTCCATGCTCTACTGAGATCTGGTCTGCTCAAGTTTTTGCAGCCTACATTCTTCTGCTCTTGAGGTGTATGGGTATCATGTACTCTTATAAGCTGTATCTTGTTACCTAATTGAGCCATAAAAAACTTAAAATTTTCAGCATTTACTCTAATAGGATAATGTTCCTTAACGTCAGTGTATTATTTTCTTTCAGAACCTCTCTTTACCAGCAATTTATGATGTTCTCTCCACAAAGCCTGTACTCAATAAGGTAATGCTTATAGTTTTGCAGAAAGTTTAGAATGGGGGGCAGACCATTAACTACTGTACATCTAAAGAGGAGGTCACAACTGTACATTCAGGGCTTCTTTAGGTGAAAAAATGGATGTAAAAACAAAACACATTTCACATTACTTTGTAAATGTAAAATGTCATTGCTGAAATAGCTATTTTCCAGAGGCTCTACAGCTTTAAAACTATGAGTAGCCTGAGCCCTTTCCTCATAGCTGGCTCTGGTTTGAGGCAACATTTGCTCTACAGATACCTTGAGGACCCTTCTAACCTGAATTAACCGGTGAGATATGCCTTTGCAATTAGCATGAAACAAATTAATATCTCATGGTTTAGGCATACTCATATTCATCATGCAACAGATGTTTTAGTCTGAACTTGAAGTTTTGATGTGTAGAATAAAAAAAAAGACTAAAGAAATTACTGAAAAGAGTTTTTGATTATAGAGTTTAGTTACTATATTACGAGGTGTCATTCTTGACTGAGGACATAGGCAATTCATAGTTGCATGTTGTTGACTAAAGAAGGTAAATGCTTATTTTAGCTGAACTGTTCAGCTAATATCAGAGACAGTTTTTCACTAATTGCTGTAATGAGTCTTTTCTTCTTTTTCCTCCCTCCCACTGCCCATTAGCTGACTGTGTGCACAACGCTGATGGAGGTGTATAATGGTCATACAGAGACTTACCTGCGGGAATGCCCAGACCCCTGTAGTCCTTGGTAATCCTGTACCTTTCTTATGTCGGAAGCTGCTTGTCCGAATTGGAGATCCACAAAAAAATATTTCTGGAAAATGATTTGTCAGTCTAACTCCATTCTTCAGAAATCTAATGGTTATATAGAAATGTCAATGAGTTTCTAACAATGAAGGACCCTTCTTCACAGCAGACTTTCTTGCTTTCTAACCAGCAGTTCTGCTGACAAGAAATGTATCCTAGTGAGTGTCTGATGTGATTTCTGCCAAGTGAGTTCAGCAGTTAGCTCTAAACCTCTTCAGTCTTGACAGTATTCTTGGTTTGTTGTTGGTTGTGGGTTTGTTAACTTTTGTGGTTTGGTTTGGTTTATTTAGATTAAAATACTTCTAAAGCACACAAGTTAAAATGGCACCTACCAAGCATTAAAAAGAACTGGGTACAAGGAGACCATCTGGGACAATACAGTTCTGTTATTCTTTTGTAAGCACTTAAGATGAATTGCTTTTGTTCTGGTCTAATATGAGGATATGTCTGATGTGCTCTGTTATAAAATAACCTAGCAAGTGTCATATTTAGTCACAGAAACAAGGTCTTGGGGAAAAATCTAAAACAAGATCGAGCCAGAAATGTCTTGCCACTGATTCATAGCTCTTTTGCTGAAGCTCTTTCTTGGCCGGTTAACAAACTTTTTTTTTAAATACAGATTTTTTCTGTTGTCTCAAAAAATTACACACTAATGTAATAAAAAAGAACTACTTTCTTTGACTGAAGTACACATGCACCAATTTCATACTTCAGTGTAAGTTACCATGCACATTACATACTACATGGCATAAAGGGCTTTCACTTTCAAATAGACTGATTTTTAACAGTGTATGAAAAACTGATTTCTTCCTTAAACTGCTGGTTAAAGCTATTACCATAATACGGTAATTGGGTGGTTTTAGGGGGATGTTGGTTGGTTGGTTGGTTTTTTTTTTTGGAAAGTGGGCAAGGGAACCCAAGTCAGACTACACCACTGGCCAGAATTTAAATTAAGAAAGTAAAGGTCCTTTAGACATAGAGAGAAGTAGTAGCATCCTAATATTCTAGGAAGCAGCTAATGTAGGAGGCGGTCTTTTCATTTGTGACACTGGCTGCATTGATTGCACTAGTTTCCATTGCCAACTCCTGTGTTTTGTAACACGCAAAGAGAAGACAATGGAGAGTAAGCTTAGGGGCTGGTATATATGGTGGTTCCCTTGTAATCTTTTCTTAACCACCCTAAGAGGGATGTGCTATTAATATTCCCACTGATCCAGGAATTTAAAGCTGCCAGCGGTGTAAGGAAAGTGTTTGCTTTCTCTTTGGTGTCTGCAGAGACAGTATTGCATAAGGCATTCCAATTAAAACCTGCAAGTTCATGGCATCCAGTCACAATGGGATATGCAGAATAGTATTAGTGTAGTGCAGAAGCTGAGAACACAGGATACTACAGCTTCCTGTTCCAAACACTAGAGGGTATTAAATTTAAGAAGTCTACAGAAGGAGAAACAAATGATTGTCCATAATAATCTTCCCAGGGAAGTGGTAGCTTCCCAACACTTGACATTTTTAAGAGTCAGATGAACAAGGGGCAAGCCATCTTGTCTAGACTATTGCTTTTGACAAAAAGGTTAGACCAGATGATCATTGAGAGTCCTTCTAGCCTGTGGTTAAAAGATAGCCTTTAATCACCCCCTATTTCAGTAGCCTGGTTACCATTTTACTGCAAACTGTTCTTATGAGAGATTGTCTTCCATCAGCAGTGGAAGAAGCAGGGCCAACAGGAATGCTATTTGCCAAATAGCTGCTGATAAAGAAACATTGCTTCTGGTTGAAGAAAACGAAGCACTGATATGCTAGGCCTGAGAACAAGGTCTGTAGTAGCACAGCAAGAAGCAATTCAGAGGGGTGTAAAACATTGGTGCATTGAGAGCACACAGAAATCAACCTCCCACTATGTAAACTGATGTTAAAAAAGGGCCAGTCTAGTTGTACATCTAATGTTTTTTAACTGCAGTATGCAAGCAGAAGTGTATTAGCATGACTGTAGTACCAAAGTCCATTTTTAAACTCAATTATGAATATTGAACCTATGTAAACCAAAATCAACATAACAGCATGATTTAAATTAGGGGAAAATGCATGTGTAAAACAGTTTCTGGGACATTTGATTCATATAAAACAGTGGTACCAAGTCAGATGTTATAGTTTATAATGTAGGGAACACATCATTCTGTGTGCAGACCTCAGCCTTGTAGGGGGTTGTTCAGATTTATTTGGAGTAAAGTTGTGTAACAGCCATAATCAAATTACTTTGTAATTTAAAAATAAGTTTACTTGCTTAATTAGCCCTGTCCCACTTAAGCATATGTAGAGCAAGGCAGTGTAGACTATTTACAGTTATTAACTAATGAGCTTTTGGTATGTCCCTTGTGCAAGACAATCCACATTTCCACACTGGAAACTGCTTTACAATTGCAAAAGCACAGCTGAATCCCATGGATGTGTGTCCATAGCCTGAATGCCTATGCCTGCTATTGACTAAAATAAAGAAAGCTATTTAAAAACAACACCCCCCAACAACTATGTCTTACTGTGTCTGCCTTAATATACAAAAAGTGATGAATGCGATTAATTGCTTATTGATTTAACCTTCATCTGTCAACTCTGAAAGCACTTGTTCTGAAGGTTTTCTCAAGACAGACAAAAACTTTAATTTCCTCTTGTTACAGATTTATTTGCTCTTGTTACAACTATTTTTAATGTCTATTTACTGCTTTCCTCTGATTCTGCTGCCCTAAGCACTGTGATGGAAGTTAAGAATATTTCACTGAAGAAATGTTTGCAGCTAATTGGAATGTTTGGATTTCATTTGGCTGCCTTTTTTTTTTTTAAACAGAAAGACACAAATAATGAAAATGGGTGTGTTTCTTCATACTAATAGTTGAGGTACCTCACAAACACCAGGAGGGTGGTCTGATTACTTTTTTTCAGGTTTGTTTTTTTCCCAGGTCAAGTAAGCAGCCATATATATTTTTCTCTTTAAGCTTACATAAGAGATTTACACAGCTTTCCTGGTTCTGTTTTGAAAAATTCCAGATATTTATTAAATAGTTGCCAAAAAGAAAAAAAAGTGCATATGTAAGCAAGAAGATAAACATACTTTTTCATTATTGCTGTGTAGTCCTAAGAAAAACAGCCTCAGTGTTTTAACCTCTAGCAGATGCACTGTTTATGTAAATAGAGTTAATCCAGTTTACTGTAAACTTGATTAAATAAGGTGTAACAAGAAAGATAAAGCATTTGNCTTAAGCGGCCATGATGTTCTGCGCAGCTTTTTTTCTCTACTCCTTCTTAAATATGTTATCACAGAAGCGTTGTTGCCTGACCTTGGCTAGCTTAGAGCAGAGAAAAACTCTAGCAGCTTCTTAAAGAAGCCTCTCTCCTAGCCCCCCCAGCTAATAAAAAACTCTGGCTACTTAAAACCACAACAAACGCAAAAAAAAAAATCATTTGCCAAGAAAATTTTACATCTCTACAGTTTGAGGAACCCAGGCAGTGAAGCCCCATACCGTTTCAGAGGAAGAAAGAATACCATCTCCCATGTTAAAAGGCAAAATTTTTGCAGTTAACGAGGGCAGGAGAAGCCAGGAATTTGAAGCTTATAAAAATCAAGCAGTAGTTCTGGGACACACATGCAAGTGAGTTTGCATTAGAGTGAGTTGTAAGTTAAGGCTTTGCTTAGAAGCAAAACTCCAGAGCAGTGCCCATGGATGTCCTGGCAAGTATGTGCAAGGAAAGCACCAGGAGTAAATAAAAGACTTTCACTGGAGTGAGCAGGTATGATGGAAAGTGGACAGACAAGGAGCAACTGAGAGCTTTAGGCAGGCTCCACAGCTAACAAAATACCCCTTCCTCCCAGCACAAACTTGTGTCCCACTTTCACAGAGCCAGCTCTTTGTATTACTGGTGGAAGGAGAAAGAAATGCAAAGCAGCAGCTCAAAAGCTTGGATTTCACCCTAGTGGCAATAGCAGGCAAATGACCTGCTTATGGCATGGATCATCAGATGGACTCTTCTCCTTTTGGAGCGCCAGAAGTTGGTCAGAAAGGCACACCCATGCTTTCTGAGCCATAAAACTTCTCATCCTTTGCACTAGAAGAACAAGATGAGCCAGAAGGAGTAATAATCAAAGCAGTGGCAGAAGCCACAACTTGCATTGGGAAGAAAACTCCAGATATTTATGCATTTTATAAGAAGCTGCCTTTGACTGTTAAGAGAGTCTGGAAACACAACAAGCTCACTGGCCAAAGGCTGTGATCAAGAAGCAAGCAGACCACGCAGTTGTTCTCTCTAGCTCTGCCTACCAGTTTTTCAATTGTAACTTGTGGAATTAAGAATTTTAAAGGTCTTTTGTAACTATGTCTGCTCCCACATGCTCTCTTAGAAAAGAGGACAGTAATTATAAAGGAGTTAGCCTGTTTACATACCAAGAAGCACTGTACTCAGGACATTTTCTGACGTACAGTGAATCAGCTCTGAATTACATTAATTGCATAAGGGACAATCTCAGTCTGATTTGTTTTGCAAAGTTTGTTCTAGCTCAAGGGTTGTGCATGAGCAATAGAAGGATTCCAGTAGTGAGACTGCCTCTGTTAGGGATTCTGCATTTAAGGTAACCAGTCATAAGGCTTGTTTAAAGGTTTTCCACTATTAGTCTTGTCTGTCTTTTAATCTTGCTATGCTTTCTCTACTTGACAGATACACAGTGCAGAAAAATATTCATCCCTAGGCTTTTCCCTCTTTATATTTCAGTGAAAATGTTTCATCTCAGTAAGAAACATTTTTTTTTGTCTGTAGTAAATAAAATTAGACCACAAGTTGTAACACTGAGTTGTAGCAAAGTGCTGCATTGCCATCTCGTTTTTAAAGCAGAACTTTAATTCAGGTACCTGGAGGTGTTTGGATTAGACATGGTCTTTTCTCAGGCTACTCCCACGATCTGAATTACACCAGTATTTAAACCTTTCAGTAGTTACATATAATTTGCATTAACTTAGTTCCCAAAATGCTACATCTGCATTCCTGCAAGAGGTGTATATGCACCATCCCCTGAGAACTGGAAACAGTCCTATTAAGACCGCAGTGTCCAGTTCCATGAACCTCCATGCCTTCTGCATGAACCAGGTGGGAAAAAAGGAGAAGTGACTGAATGGAAAGGAGAACACAAGGAAGGGAAAAAAGAGAGGAGCAAGAGCCAAGGTGTCAGGAAATGTCAGAGGAAAGAGAAGCAAAACAGAACAGGAAGACAATAGTGGCAGGCTATAAAGCTCTAGCAACTGCACTATGCTCCTCTACAGACTCTTTGCTGTCAGCTGAAACCTCAGCCAAAATGCCTCTCCATGTGCAGCAACATTTTTTTTCAAATTGTGCTGAGACAGCAGCTCTAAACTGATCCTCTAAAAAAATAATATTGAGATTAAAATACATACTATCTCAAGGAACTTTTCTTCAGATTGAAAAGCCAAATAAGTTGCATTAGAATTATACTACGGCTGTGAAGCAGCCAGAAGCCAAGAAGCATAGGAGCCACTCATTCCTCTTTCTTTTTGAATCAGATACAGTCTCTTTATGATCCCAAAATTCCTTTTGCAGAGATCCTTTGTTTCACTCACAGCACAGACAGCTGTGTTCCTGTGATGAACGAGGAGGGCATAAAAAAGGCAAAAGGCTTTTGCTTGGTTTTCAGGACAGTAAATAAGATAATGCCTTGCAAGAAAAAGGATCGTGTTATACACCAGGCAGGTGTCAGTACCTACTGGGACAACTAAATTCTCACCCTAGTTCTGCCAGGTGCTGCACAGGCAGCCCAATAGGTTGTGGTGTCTGGCTGGTATTCAGTCTGTGATACCAGGGGTTGTATTTTGGAAGTACTGATCACATAGGCAATCCAGACAGAGGGAGCTTTGCTGGCAATCATAACGTACTGTAAAGTGAATCCTCATTTTTTTACACCTCAATTCAAGCTCTCGAAATTATCCAGCAATCTTGGTTTCTAACTCTGTCCCTCAGAGCTCCATGTGTAACACAGGCACCATATTCTCTTATCTTTCTCAATACCAGGAAGACAACAACATGAATTAATGCAAAAAGTCTAAAGCCCTCAAACAAAGTTGACTTAGTTTGATCTCAGCAGGCTTTCAAGAATGAAGAGGTTGATGAGGAGAATATAAGATACAGCAGAACATCACTTCCATGTGTCTGTCCGAGAAAAGGCAGAACAGCAGCTGTACAGCCTGGAGAGGACAATAAAGGAACTTGCTACAGATCCCATTTACTCAAGTTGTGCACCACAACCTCCTGCCAGGCCTTCTACACCAGCCTTTGCTCTGCCAACAGGTCAAGGATCCCACATTTGCTTTGTGAGGATCTTCATTATACCTTTGCCTCTCAAAACAGCAACCCACTAATTTTCGCCTTCAACCTCTGATCAGACTGTATTTATTTCTCCCGAGACTGCTCAGTTGATTATCTGCCTTCTTTTTATCAAGTAGCTTGCAAGTGCCATGCATGCCCATACCATTCCAGATAAACATCCCAACCACCCAAATGGGTTTGAAACAAAGCCACGTGACTTTGCCTATCCCTGTCTCAAGCTCCCACTTTCAATAATGTCTCTATTACACAACATCACAACATACCAGCACAAATCCTGCTTCCCACGGCCCTTGGTGCCAGGGCTACCTGCAGTCCAAAAAGCCGCCTCAGACCACACTTTTTTTTTTTTTTGCCTTGGCAATTTTCACTCCTGCTCTGAGGGTGCAGAGCTGAACCAGCACCTCAGCTACATGGGGGTTAGCTGTCCTCACTGAACAACCCTGGAATTGCCAGTCACAGCTTGCACAGGTGACTGCCATTTCCTGTTTCTGAAAGCGGTGTTACCAGCCTCACCATCACTCTCCTTCATTCAGAAAGCTGTTTCGTGTTCTGTTGTTTTGCTTTCACACTTCCACATGCAGGCTGAGGGCTGTAACAGGAATAACAGTGCTGAGGTTACACGACATTTTCCCTGTTCACAACAGTTGTTGAGGAAACCCATGGGTATTATTTATTGTAAACATTTCCCACAGACTAAACCCAACAGGCACCAGCAAGTAGTCTTGCTCCTCTGCGTTTTCTAGTGTAACATGACAACAAAGGAGCATACTCAAGAACCACTACATGGAATGAGGTATATCTGTTTGATTTTACCTGTGGGGACATTTTAAATTTGTAGTTGAAGGTTTATGCCAATTATACTTCTCAGCTGTATCTGCCAAATGATCTCTTATTAATGGAACAACAAAAAAGCAGCAGGAGGGTTTTTCCCAGCATAAGGCATGAAACAAATCTCAGCTACTATAAAATCACAAGCAAAAGCAGAGCTAATCTCAGGGATTTTTTTTTTTACAGTCACCTCTTCATGCAGTTTCTAAACAGCAGTCTCAAACCTTTGAAGTGTTTTCAAATCTAAATTACTGCTACAGCTGCTAAAATATGAGGGATTTTTTTCTGGTATCTATTATTTCTGAGACACTAACATCTGTAGTGGCATTATAAATGACAGTCTCACAACCTGTCCTGTGCAGACAAACACCCACACCTTTGGTCTCTACATGGATCCAGGTGCCAGGCAAGTCACAGTTCCAGCAACAAACAGCAGTAACAAAAGCATGATATATGCTGCAATATGTACCAAGGAGACATGTCACGTTACTACAAAACACCAGCCTCCACTGTGCTTATACATAAAAAAATCTGAAAGAAGCATAGATTTGAGATGGAATGTAATTATTGCAATCCTAATAGAATTCAGCATTTTAACCCTGGACTGTACAGTGTCTGGCAACCTTATTTCAACATTGTTTTTAAACACAGACATCTAACCCATAAAATAGTAGTATCCATAACATTTATCTTCCAGAGAAGTGCAGTGGAAAAATGGTCTTTGTTTCCTTTCGAAAGATGAGTAGTAAGTAAAAATACAGAAACTAGTAAACATATAAATTGCATTTTTTTCCTTTTAAGATACTAAAAATTCCAGTTTGGTTTGGTTCTGCAAGCTTCTAAACAAATTATGTAAATTATGTATACCAAATACTTCATTTGCAACAACAGAAGGAGTTAATTATGGTGTTACTTTTAGTCTTCTAAAGTTATGCTAATGAAAACACTAATCAAAGATTGCAGTCACTACATTTTGAGTCCTTGCTTGTTGTAGGTGGATTTCATTGAGCAATAAGATTTACAACTTTATCATGATGCAAAGCTGAACTCATTAACTTGCTAATGAAATGTGATCTGGGGACTCTTGCACCAGCTGGGTGATAATTAGGGCTTATCACAGATAGGTCTAGGAAAAGGCTGGGAAATACTTAAGCTTGTTTTGCAATTACTTTAAGTTCTTAGGAAAGGAGCAATTTCTCTGCAGTATCAGCAGTTTTCTGCCCGTACAACAGAGGTAATGAGGTTTTTAACTGATTTGCACGTGACTGGGTTGTATGAAGTTTGACAGAATATACTAAATCTTTCTGGTTTAGTTTAGTGCCTTTTAAATTGTGAGCTGGGTAATTTGTCTTCTCAGCTCAAGGAAAAATGTTAATTAAGCAACTGGCTTCAGAAAAACCTTGCAGAACTTGCTCAATGTGATCCCTCTTAACTTGAAATTCTGCTTTTAATAGTTGCCTGCTAGCACAAGAGGCAACTGTGTAGGGATCCTAAAGGTAGTTTCTGGTTGTGGGGAAAACAAGCTATTGCATTTCTCTCTCTTTGATAAAGGATATAATGGCTCCATATTAAATATAAGCAGAAGGGCCACTCAAACATCTAAGTTACTGAATAATTTTTAAAATAATCCATGTAAAAGAAGGTAGCTCCTACCTGTACAAAAAGTAAAAGCTGATGAAGTTAGAAGTTAGACTATGGGTCCTAGAACATCTTGTCTAGACATGCCATTGGCTGGGGAAAAAAATCTACATGAGTAGTAAAATATCTGTCTCCCTAACACAGACTGTAGCTCAGCTGATTTTTGTTTAAAGTCCTTCTCTCTGAAAGGAGCTACTACACTTCCTTTCCTTGGTAAGGGTGGTCTCCAGCTCCTCTTAAAAAAGGATTGCTGCCTGTCAGCTGAAAACTACACAACTTTTAAAAAAAACTGCAAGACTTCTGGTTTGGTGATTATAAGACAGAGAAGTTTTTCAAAGTGAACTGGAGAAATAAAACTTTAAATATAGCAGGGCACAGTAGAGAAAGCTTCCCCCATTTTGATGTTATGTAGCTATTAGTATAAAATAGATACAATTTTAATTCTTTTTGTAGCATAAAGGAAAATTTCCTGCAGGGTTTGTGTTTTACATGAATGTCTTTTTTTCAGGTCAAATTAATTTTTTGTAAATTTTTCATTTCAAATTTTTGTAAAAGGAAGCCATTTCCTTTTCAACTGAACCAAAAGCTTGTGTATCTAAAATTCCCTTGCAAATGGACAGTGTGTTCTATGGACTTGTTCTTGAAAAAAGCTTCTCACTCTCATCTCCCAGGATGTGTTCATAGTATTTAAAGTAGATGTTTATGTATGGTGGGGGAAGAAGTGAGGCTCTGTCACTTGAGTGGAGTTTTTTGTGTTTTTCTAAGTTTTGTGGGATTTCTTTGAGTTTGGTTTTTTCCTTTCCATGACTATTTTAAATAGTTGTTAAGACTGGACCTGACAAGCTTTTAACATCAAGGCACTTAGAAGCACTTCAGAGTAGTGCTTGCTTTAGAGATGCAAGTACGTAGTGCAAGCCTGAGATAAGGAATCATCCACAGACTTAACAGGTCAGCAAACCTCAGCTTACAGTTCAGGTCCTACTTCTTTCTTAATGATGTTATGTAGTCACCACATTCCCTTTGAAATAATTTCATTCAGTATTTGACTTAGGGTAAGAAAAAACAGCCATGAGACCTGTGCCTAATACAAGTCTTTTTAAGTTGGCATTCTGCCCATATTAGCCAAGGACTAGATGAAGAAATGGTTTTGTTCTTTTGTTTAACAGTGCTACAATCCAACTAGTGTTCATGTAACACTAACCCACACAGATGGCACTCTGGCCCTTTGTGAGATGTTAGCCCAGACTGATGGTACTGCTCCCAATACAGATGCTGGGGTTGCAGGTGCTCCTCAGTGAGGCTGGGCTGAGTCACAGAATCACATGACAGCTGCTTTCCTTTGGGCCTGTACTGGAGGCTACAGGGCCTCCATTCTGTGGGCTCTGCCCACAGTGTGGAAGGACAAAGCTCAGTGCTCTCCAGAGCACTCCCCCGAGGAAGCTCAAAGCCATGCTCCTCATCACTGGCACTGGAGCTGGCTGAGGACACTGTCTATCCTTCCTTCCTGCTAAGTATAAGCCACTACACAGAAATAAATTCCAAATTAGGCCAGAAAGAGGAAGAGAAGTCTTTAGCATAGATTAGCATATTTTTCTGTGGATGAAGTTGGTGAAGCCTCTTTTGAGGATGAGGGAATAATAATTAAAAACAATTGCTGCTTCCTCAAGGCTTTTGTGAAAAAGCATAAAATGCTGTTTTGAGGAGGATTGCCAAGGAACAGTCTGACATTCCCAAAGCTTCTCTCCTTACTGTGGTTAAATTTAACTCTCTTGGAACAGAAGATTTAGGTTAGACCTAAATCTGGAGGCCATCTGGTCCAACCCTTGCTCATGGCAAAACTACTCGCAAAGCCACATCAGTATGCTCAGGCTCTTGTCCAGTTGAAGTAAGGAGATTCAACTTCTTTCCCGGGCAGCCCGTTCCAGTGTTCCCCGACTTTTCCTGTAGATAATTTAGATCAGTGTGATGCTGTTGCCTTCAGGGCTTCCAGACTCAGACCAGCAGGATTCCATTGCTTTAGGTTATCCAAAAGGTACTGGTTCCCCTGTGAGGAGCAAATTTAATTACAGCTCAACTACTACGTTAGTGCAAATCAGTTTTGTTTGTTTAACTAGGATTTCTGACAAAGCTTCCCTGGAAGCTCTGTGTGGCAATATGCAATTATGTGGCTTGAGCAATTGCTTTACCACCATCCACAGTGGGTGCCAGGGCTGGCAATGTACTGTGCCATAACATGCCATCCTGCCACCAGCCCACCTTCTGACCGAGTGGCTACACCAGCACTATTTGGCTGCACATTCCATGGCTCTCTGCAAAGTAATCTGGCTAGAGGTTGTGATATCAAATACTACTGCATTCCCTTGCCTCAAAGAAGGGAATTCAGATGTAGTCCTATTTGAATATGCCTCAATTGTTTTTTCTTCTCCCTCCACTCCTTACAAATAAGAAACAGGACAGTTGGACTGATGAAAATTAGTTATATTCTACTTCATGGAATTAGTGATTGGTTATGGCCAGAAGCCCTACTTCTACAGGGGAGAAGAGCACTAAGGAGAAAAATATGGTACCCCAAACACCTCATGCTAAGTGAGGGCCAGATGAGTTGAAGCCTCCTGTGCCTCAGCTTTTCAAGGCCTTTGTCTGACCACAGCAGCCAGCAGAAAAATCACAAACAGCACATGAACGGGTGCTCAAACACCTCTTGTGGCTTTGCCACCAAAGTAGATACAGTTTCATATATTTCACATATTGTTAAGAACTAAGCTAAATGATTTCTTGTTCCAACCTTTTTTTGAAGTTTTTTTTTGAAACCTTTTTTTGAACCTTTTTTTCCAACCTTTATTTTTGAGGGCTTTACTTTTCCTTCAGCTCTTAATTGGCTGGCTGTGAATGCAGGTACTTCAGGCAGACCTAGACATGGCAGTTAACTGTGCTGTGTTCTGTAAGGAGGATGATTATGAGCTTTCTGTAACCTGTTTTCCTATATATTTTCTGTGAAGTTTACACAAGGGCATGAGTATTTCAAGTGTAGTCATTGTACTTCAAGATTAGCTGGTCTTTGATATCTATTGATACCTTCCCCATCCCCAGGTTAAAGATTTTGCATTCCTCTGTTCAGTGAAGATTCTTGCAAAAGCACAGCACAGCGAATGACAGGCTTTAAATACCTGCCTGTGAGGGCTAAGAAAGGGTCACTGCAGCTCCCTTCCCTTCTGTTTGTTACACAGCACTTCTCACTCTGATGGTGGTTCAGCTCCTGATGGAGGTGCAAAATGTTATCACAGAGGTCCCGGCAGCCCTAAAGCACCTGGCCAAATATGTAGTGCGTGGTTTCTACGGTGTAGAGTACTCCCTGGCCCTTGATATCCTGATCCGCTACCCCTGTGTGAAAGAGGATGACTTGTTACAGCTGCTCAAGTATGAACGTAAACAACTGCGCACTGTCCTCAACACGCTCAAGGCAGACAAGCTGGTCAAAGTGCGTATGCGAGTTGAAACAGGGCCTAGTGGGAAGAGCACAAGGCACAATTACTATTACATCAATTACAAGGTGCTGGTGAATGTGGTAAAATACAAACTGGATCATGTACGCCAGAAAATAGAAGCAGATGAGCGAGATTCAACTACCAGGTCCTCTTTTATATGTCCATCTTGCTCTAGCACTTACACGGACCTTGAAGTCAATCAACTCTTTGATGCATTTACAGGTATGTTACTTATACTGCTTCTTTGCTGTTACCTTAAAGAATAGCTTGGATAGCGCAAAATTGTCTCCTAAGCAAACTTTGCAGTAAAAGCATGTTTATTAGGATATGCTTCTTGCTTGCTGGTGGACAAGGGTCTGGGAGAGCAGAAGCTGGGATGTGAGGGTAAGAGAAAATTCCACCTCTGTAGAACAGGGCAAGCAAAAGGAAGAATAATCTTGATCATATGAGCTGGGGTTGGTAACCAGATTTCAGGCCTCAGCTTTGCTTTGAACAGGACTCTTAAACCTGGTTTAAGATGACTCATCCAAGTCTTGTGAGTCCCACTTCCTCATACGGACATGAGAACACAGCACTGGCTTTACTCTGTTTTGAGTGTGTTAGTTAATCCATTTGTGTGTTCAGCTCTTCTGATGAAAGAGTTGGACAAGATGGATGAGATTGTTTGCAGTCACCTACTGTAGTGTCTGGCAGCTCAGCAGCAAGAGTTCTGTCTGGACTGGGAAGTTCAGGCTCCTCCTGGGTAAAGATGACACATCCACAGAAGTGGTGTCTTATGGGTTTTTCTTCCTAAAATCAAAGTAACTCTTCCAAAAAAATGGCATCATTGTGCAACACATTAAGTGCAGCTACTGTGCTGACATCTGGGTCATGGTATCTGCAAAAAATGCCTGAACCAAGGAAAATGAACTTTATATGACTAAACTGAAATTTCACTGGTGAAATTGGTGTACTGCCAGTTAGCAAATCATCCCCTTCTTCTAAAGGGAGAGACTCAGTTGAGTTACTGAAATGCGAACATTCATATATTTTAATAGAATAAGCTTTAAGTTGTATTTTTTTAAGACATAAATATAGGTTTTTAGCATATGCGTGACTCTAAATTACTCTTTTTAAACAACTAAAACCAGATGCTATTTATGCTTACAAGTTTTTTTTCCCTGCATTAAGAACCAAGAAGATGAGATCCAAGAAGGAAAAAATAAGCCTTACTACCTGATGATAGTCCATATCTAGCCAACATAACTTTCTCTCCTGAGACATTTCTCTCTTGCATAGCAAGTATGTGGATATCAGTTTGTCTCAAGCTTGCCTGTAGAACTGAATTCCCCTAATTAATGTCAACAAATGAACAAACCTGGAATGTTCTGGTAATTGTCCAGGCTATGGACTGCTTAACAAAGTACTGCTGATCTTTTTGCATTCTATGAATGTGAGAATTTCCAATTTGGAAAATGTTGCAGAGACTTTCCGCTGCACTTACTGCAACACTGAAGTAGAGGAAGATGCCTCAGCGTTTCCAAAGCACGATGCTCAAACCTTGCTCGCAAAGTTCAATGAGCAGATGGAACCTGTCTTTGTGTTGCTACGCGAGACTGAAAATATTGTTCTGCCGTATGACTTGTTGGAGCCTCAGCCAACAGAAATACCAGAATTATCAGAAAGGTATAAACATAACCCTAGAACTTCTGATCATTGCAAACCCCCCCAACAACTTTCCACTTGTAAAATCTTTGAAATACTGCACTTGCAGCCTACTTTATATTCCATTCTGCTTTGTTCAATGCAGTCTGCTGTTTAATGAAGAAATCTGTAATATCTAGGGTATTCTAAACTATTGCTATGCATTTATCTTTTTTTTTCCTACCTTGTAATTTATTTTCCAGATTTCTCCTTCAGCTAATGTTTATATCCTTTCTGTGAGAAAGTAACATTTCTCTATCAGTGTGCTTCATACAGAGATGCACTACTAAAAAGACCCTGCAAAAATCAATGGTTCAGAACCACTTGCCTCTGAGATAACAGGGAATGCAAATTGTTTTAATATAGAGCATTTGTTAGTCTGTTGACAAAATATGCTTTTGCAGTTCTTTTTGTTTGTTTGGGGTTGTTGTTCATTGGTTTTGTTTTTTTAAATGAAAACTGGGGGGGTTCTTCCTTGAATTTTACTTGTTCAAAATGTGACACTTCATTCAGCTTTGATCAAAAGTTGGGCTCAAGTGTGCTGGAATCCTGCAGCCGCCCTGAAAAATGGGCACACAGAAGTTCCTCTTGTGGCATTATGTATACCCAAAACGTAGTTATTGATGTACAAGACTCAAATCACAAAAAGAAAACAAGAGAAAAAACAACTACAGAGCAACCTATTTGGTTGTCAGAGAGCACTGTGGAAGGAGCAACAGCCACCAACAATAGTGTTGGTAAGTTTTAAGCATTAGCAAATAAATTCATAGCCTTAATGTATTTAAATATAGCCTTCTTAATGAAAATGTGGTGACCTTGGTTTAGAAGATAGTGTAATGCTTCAATTCTGTACTAGTGGTCATCAGATCTTAGCTTCTGAAAACTAGCCTTTGGACTGATTGCGGTAGTATTCCTAAAGCCAGAGGTCAGGTACCAGGTCCTTAAGCTTCTAGCTCTAACCATGCAGTAACATGAGTGGTAATCTTTACAGTGGAAAGCTCTTAGAAATGTCTGTATTTTCAAGAGAATTCTAGTGTGGATAAAAAGATCCAGAGTAGAAAAAGTCTGTGTTAACTGTAAACTCTTGATCCCTCTAACACTTAGTTTTGTGTATTAGGAGTAAATGCTTCTGAAGAAACTGAAGAAAAGGTTAAAGAAACTGTCACCAATAATGAAATAATCAAGATTCTTCTGATCCATGAATCAAAGTCATCATTTAGCACAGACCAGGCTCCCACTGTCAAAAGCGAACCACATGAATCAGGCAGTGATAGTAGCGAGTCTGAAGAGGATACCAAGCACTCAGGAGAAGTGGGAATGAAAGTAGCAGGCAGCAACTATGAACAAGAGGAAAAACAGGAAATCCTAGGTCCTACTTTAACGGTAGCTGGACAGCCTTGTTCATATGGTGAAGTTAGTGAAAATCCAGAGCTTGTGTCTCTCATGACAAATGAAGAGAGAGAAGCTTATATAAAAGTAGCACAAGAAATGTTTCAGTCTGTCTTTGAGTAAATACTACTGTGTGAATATGCAAACTTTTACAGAATTGGGGAAGACTTCTAACTCATGTTCTTCAAAGTTTACCACTGAAGGGTTAAGTTTTGTTTGAACTCCTGGCTGTTACACAAGATAGTAATCCTGTAGTAGGTAACTACAGTTCAAAATACTAGCACTGCAGCCACAGCAACCCAGAATTACTATGTGTTTTCTGTTGTCTTAATGCTTAGACTTTGTAAATGATGTAATTAATTTTGAGGCATGAATCATTTCAGGATATGTTTGGATCTGATTAAAGTAAGATTTCAAAAGCAGCAATGCAATCTACTGTAAAAAATCAATTAATCCACTTTCCTTGCAGAAGTAGCAGTCACTTCCAGTAGTCCAAGTACAGCAGGATTTGGATTTTCACTCCATACCAGTGTTGCATTGCTTTGTTAGGTCATTCGCTATACAACAGTTAAGAAGATGTCACACAACAATCTCCCTCTAAGTGAAAAGCTGTTACTAAATTACTTTAGCATTAGATGAGAACCAACTTGGGCCTATTAACTTAAAAAAATTACCACAATTTTTTGTACTCATTGCTCTACAGAACTGACTTGAGTGAACTGTGCCATGGCCACTGAAAGATGTAACATTCATTTTGGTCCAGATCAGTAAGGGAGCAAATAATGTATCAAGCACACACACTCACTCTCACACACTCTTCTGTGCTTTTTTGAAGCTAGAAACAAATTCTACTTGAACTGAACAACAGAGGTAGTATGCCAGAAGGACTGGCATTAGAAGGGAAGAGAGAGCTTAACTTCTTCAATTCTAGTGCTTGAGCAACAGATAATGAGAGTAGACTAGAAAGGCATGAATTAAAGCACACAATTTCCTCTGATTATTAGGAAACACTGTAAGGGTGACTGAGCACTGCACAAGAAGTTGCCCAGAGAGGCTGTAGTCTCCCACCATGAAGACATTCAAAAGCCACCTGGGCAAACAGCTCTGAGTGGCCCTACTAGAGCAGGGGAGCTGGACAAGATGATCTCCAGAGGTCCCTGCTGACCTCAAGCACTGTGCAATAGAAGAGTGGAGAGGCTGTATGACCAAAGGAATATCACTTCAGTGCATTTTTCCTACACATGCTGTGTGGTGATGTGTAATTAGCATATATTTCTCTCTGTATATTATTGTTCTGTTACTTGGTATGTTCTGTTATGTCCCCCACCCCTCACCCCAAATGGTTTGTCCCCTTCCCTTCTCCTCCCTTCCCACTGGCTGGAGCCCCCTATAACAACCATAGGCTGGAAATGGGAAGGGCTCTTCCCTGGTTATCCCTGATAAGCTTGGACCCTCCACAAGGCCCATTGCCTCTGGAGTGAATAAACTTATATATATTATATATAATAAACTTATACATAATGGAGACCTGCCAGCATTTCCTTGTCCTCCGTTTCCCTCAGCCATCCCCCAGGGAGTGCAGGGACACACTCACCCCTCGGCAAGCCCTGAAGAAGCCTCCTCCTACCGGTGCCCAAGGCCAAAGCAATGTCTGGGCTGAAGAAGGAGCGAGGCAGGACAGGGAGAAAGCTACAGTGTGGGTTTTTGCTGAAGTAATTTTTTTCTCAGTAACAGTGTTGTGCTGTGTTTTGGATTTGTCCTGAAAACAGTGCAAGTAACACAGGGAAGTTTTCACTATTGCTGAGCAGGGCTTCTGCAGAGTCAAGGACTTTTCTGCTCCTTACCCACCCCTCCACCAAGGAGGTTAAGGGAGCAGATGTTGGGAGGGGACACAGCTTGGACAACTGACTGCCACTGACCAGAGGGATATTCCAGACCCATATGCTATCATGCTCAGCATATAAAGCTTAGAGAAGAAGGAAGGGGAGAAGTTTGGGGTGATGGTATTTGTCTTCCCAAGTCATTGTTATGCATCACAGAGCCCTGCTCTCCTGGACATGGCCAAACACCTGCCTTCCATTTTGCTTTGCCTGCATGCACAGCTTTTGCTTTACCTATTAAACTGTCCTTATTTCAAATTATGAGTTTTTTTCTTTCACTCTTCCAATTCTCTCTCTGCTCCCAGTGGTGGGGGAGTGTGCTTGGTGGCTGGGGTTAAAACACAACCCCCACTATTCCAGGGCAAGAATTCAGGAATGGTGTGTGCTCATGCTTGAGCGTAGAATTTAATGATTCACCACATAAACTTGACTTGTTTCAAATCTGCACACGATCATCTACTTTATAAAAAATGTCTTCTTTTAGGTTTATTGAGTGATTCTTGGGCTAAATTAGTTATTAAAAACTTTGATTGTTTCACTTTACCATTTCAAGGACAGAAAATACATTGTGGCAAAGGCAAACCTGTGGAAGTTTTTCTCCGAATACAGTAGCACCACCAGTTTGAAGTCTGCATAGTAACTAAACTGTCTTCAAACCTTTTGCCAATACACTTTTGTCTTTGGACATTAGAGGCATGTGACCATGATCTGACATTTCAAAATTCACTTATAAAACCTGGAGACACTCCAAACAAACTAAAAAAAATTAAATCACATAAGAATTACATTCTCATTTTATTTAAACTTCAGGTATATTTATGCTTCACTGTCACTAGACTGTCACCCACAGTATATAGCCATATTATCAACTAACCTCAAAAGCAACACAATCCTGAATTAAATATAACCAGTACTTCTTAACAACTGTGAGAAAAGCCTTGTGTTTAAGATAAACAGGATGTCTGTAACACAGCAGATCTGCAGAATATGCTACTTCTAGCTCAGTTTTATGACTGATATTAGCAACTCTTATCTGAAAAAGTGAAGGAAGTTCTCCAATCTACTTTTCTACAATTCTAAGTCCATCTTTACACCACTAGTTGCTGACTGTTAAAAATATTAACTTTGTAAGGAAATCTAGGAAATTGAGGGATAGTAGCATTTTCAGACAGGCCTATCCTTTGAACGATGAAAGCATAAAACAACAAATGTAGGAAAATACAGCTGGTTTCTGCAGTAAACTACAAAACTTGGGACACTTAACTTCAGCTCAAATAAATGTGCCGATAGAAAGGAATTCCACAGGCCATGAACAGGAACTTTTTTCTTAGAAACCAGCTATACTCTAGGCTATAAAGGCAACATGTAGGTATGTACTGTGTCTACACCTCATATTTGTAGAAGATGGAGAAATTCAGTGGGACAAGAATTTCTTGTCCCAGGAAAATTAGCAGTGTTTCTTCTAGGACAAATAAACTGCTACAAGCATGCCAACACTTAAAGTCAGCTAACTTCCAGCAGCAAACTCAGTATGTCACCTTGTGAGCCAGAGGTAAATTTTCCAAAAGACAAACTTTACAGACAAGTTCAAACTTTATTTAAAACTACCATTTTGAACAATTTTAAAATTACTAAACAAGTCACAATAAAAAATAAAAAATTAAGACAGAAAAAGAACAGTGCAGCAAAACTGAATAGAAGAGAATTCAGTTCCAGCTGTTTAAACTGCCACAGGCAGAAGTTCACATACCTATCCTAAGAGGCAGTGTGTCAAAAATTTTACAATTTTATACACTTCCAGAATTCTGGGAAATTAGTGCTGATCTTCTGTATGCATTTGTATACATGAAGTTTATAAATGCAGGTAATCTTCAGGTAATTCTCATGCATTTTGAGCTCCAAAAGTTTCTGTAAAGTAAGAGTACACCCATCATTGTCTAACACCTACAAGGCATCAAACACAGCTTGTGACCACATTTGAACTCCTTGATCCCTTGAAGTACCTTGATGAAATATTTCATCCTCACAAGCATTTTGAGCCACGACTTACTTCAACAGTTACAGCCATCCTCCCATACAGAAAGAACAGCTTAGTGCTAGCTACAAATCTGGTGTGGCACGGCATTCTTAGCCAGACTGTTCCCACAGCAGGCATATGCCTGCAGTATCCACCAAATGCACATGACAGACTTATGCAGAATGCTGACAGGCACTGAAGGAAACTGAAGGAAAGATGCACCTTCCTTCACACTTTTTTTCTGGAAAAATCTATGCTGTGACTTGAAATGCATTAAAAAAAAAAAGCATGTTTGAGGAATTCGAATTAACTAAACTAGCAGAAAACTGCTACTTCCAGACTACCCATTTCATGCCTTTATATATGCCCACACTGTACTCTCCCCTGGAGATTTACAAGTCTAACAATAGAACAGAGGTCTCTTAACAATGAATTTTTGTCACAATAGCAACATTATATTAAAAAAAGGAAAACATTTTCTCTGACCTGCGTTACCATTAAGTTTTTGTAGCTGCATAACTACCGTTCCATGAAAATGACAAATTTTTATTGCTATCATACACTCTAGAATTTTCTTCTACCTCATGGTATGCTTCATATGAAAAATAACTCCCTTTTCTCTGAAGTGGTATTTTACTATTCTGAAAAGTCTCTTGAACTCTTCTATCACAAAAACACTAAGCAGTCTGTCAGGAATTTATATTGAGCATTATTAAATCAGATAATAGCAATTATAATTTCCAATATTATTAAACCCAAGCTTGTTTAACAAGGAACAAAAATACTACTCCACTTGAATAAGTTTCAAAATCATTATGTTGTGACATGCACTTTAAAATGTTAACTCTGATGACTTTATCAGTGAAAAAATCTAACAGAAGTATATAAAAGGGACATGGAAGGCAAAATCTCCTCATAAACTATTTGCAAATGCATGATAACAAAACCTAGTATTCTTTCAGCACCCCATTAACTGTGTATTTCAATCAGTGCTACTTAAATTCTATCATTCCAGAGCGTTTTCCCAATTTGTGTAGGATTTAGAAAATGATCTTTACCAGGTTCTTTCAAAGTCTGGGCATCTCCTACTAATTCTTGATCTTGAGCTCCACTTCCATCCAGTAATTCATCAGACAAACTGTTGGTTTGGGCCTCCGTTTCCATTTTCTTTATTAAATCTGCCTTTGTAACAGATAAAGCAAATCTCAGAATTCCGGATAATTTTTTCTGCTGTCTAGATAACAAAGACATTTAGGGTATGCACTTCTAAACAACCACCCCACAAATAATAGCAAAATACCTCTGAATACACAGCAAGTTTGAGGGGCAAGTCTTCAACTTTCACGAAGTCATCTTCATCAGATTTTTGACTTACATTTCCAGAACCAGCTTCCTGTTAATAAAAATAATGACATTTAAAAGAATATTGCTACTTTAATTTTCACTTTCTGACTATAAAAAAAACAATGCCTGTATCAATGCCTGTTTAGTGAAAACTAAACAAAGCTGCGAACTAGAAAAAACACTGAAATAAAAGAAAGTTTCCCATTTCTCTTGGATAAATCTTAACCAAAATATACACACATATTCGTTCACTAGCACTGGTGACTCCGTATCAGGGCTGCCAGCCATGGAGCTTTCAGAACTTGCACCAGATTTGTTTTCTGCACCCGTAGTATCTAGTGTTTGAGTTTCCTTTATTGGTAAAGATGAGCTTGATTCTTCTGTTTTCGTAGTGGTTGTTACAAAGGATTCTGGGGTGTTAATTGTTAAAGGTGGTGTATTCTCCATGACATTGAGGTAATGAGGCACAATTGTAGCCGCATCTTGTTCACCTAAAAATATAAAATTACATTTTATCTTGGCAGAGATAGTAAAAGATTCTGAGCATACAAAAATAACATTTTTTTAAATTTTTTTTTTTTTTACGAATTATGATCCAAAGCCACAAGTGAGCAATGAAAGTGAATTACAGTCTCTCAGATCAACAAAAGCTGACTGAAATAAAACATCGGTTATTTGTGTTCTCATACAATTAAGTATGAAACAATTATCACATGAGAGTACATGACCTGATTTCTGACTCTGGGCAGTTTAAAAAAAAAAAAAAAGCAACATCAAAACCCAGAAAAAAACCACTTTCCAGAACTAAATGACCCACTATAAAATATCCATTCTACGTATGAGATGCTACAGAACAATAAATTCCTTAACACTGCCACACAGGATCTACTCAAATATTGCTTTTAGTCTACAAAAACAGACCAAGAACAAAAGCAGTAATTACAACAGAAAAACACAGGAAAGGTGGTGGTACATCAGAAGAAACATTCATAACCAACCAGCAGAGCTTCTCTCTTTTGACAGAAAATGATTCCTTGGTTCTTAATTAGTTACAACACAGCATTACTCACAGAAAAACACAGATCTTTAAATCTTTAAAATATAAAGTGATTTCAATTGCTAGTAAAATAGTAGTAGCAGAAAAAGCAAATACTAGACAAATCTAAACATCAAAATAATGTAACAGATAAATTAACTCTGCTGCAGTTGTGTGTCAAGGGCTGCAACAATGAACTAAAATTCATGCTAATGTCAAGTATCAAAACCACATCTACCTACCCAAGATTTTTTTTCAAAGAAGAAACCTGGAATAAAGTGTGTATCAACATAGACATATGTAGGCAATTGATACAGTTTCATGAAAAGGCTGTTCAGTAAGCTCTTGAAAACGGGATCTTTCTCTTAATTATATGTACCACAGTAGTGTCCAAGGTAATTCTTACAGCATGTAAATTCATATGGAATTGTTTAGTCTCTCAGTTATGCATATGGGGCTTACCTTTAACATTTACAGATTCTTGTTCTGATGACAAAATCTCACTGCTTTTTGCCTTACTCAATTCTTGGTTTGAAGGCTATTGGGGAAGGTAAAAACGAGTTAAAACAAATTCTACTCATCAGCTTCACAGCTTATTGGCTAATTTGCTAACTAGAAACACACTGTACACTTGTTCCATGATTTTGTCTTTCCACTAGTTTGAAATAAAGACAGCGAGTTTCACTCCCTATTCAGGAGTTAGTGAACAACAGTTTACAAACCTATGAACACTGATACATATGCATTATTTGAACATTTTCTTTTCAATATAGTAGTTCCCAGGTAAACTCTTTGGTTCCACAGAAAAGGTATATTGTTTTAGCCTTTAAAGTAAAATGTTCCATTTACATCCTTGTCTAACGTTGAGTAAATCGAAGTTTCAAGAGATTCAGAAGTCAGTCTTATTTACTGAAATATAAAGAACTGACAAGTCTTCAAAACCAGGTCACACTTATCCAAATGTTTTAAAGTAAACCAACTGAAATGACAGTAACATTTCACCATTGTTCTAGAAAAAAGTAACACAAGATAAAGAGGAAAGACGAATCAAAGACATAATAGAACTACAGGAGTCAATGGCTCCCAATTAGAACTTGATGTCAGCAAACACAGAGAAAATACTAGTTAAAGGTTTAAAACATGATGCTTTTTCCAAAGTTTAACTTTTCATTTGCACTTTAACCTTTTTTCTGACAGCAGATGTAAACATTGATTTTGTCTATGTCCATCCATTCAATTTGGCATCAGCTACACCAATAATAAATTCAGGGGAGGAATTTTACATTTTGTATGTAGCAGCTATTGGTATAATGCAAATTTTTCTCCTTTCAATAGTAAGAAAACAGTGAAATAAGAAAAACTGAGGTACATACACATGTGTACTGAAAATCTGTGCACTGGCACAGGTTTGTTCTACATTTACAGTCTTGGTGATACCTGTTCATTTTCAGTTGTTGTTTCATTGCTGGCTTGTAGTGATGTCTGCACATCAACAGGTCCTTCCTCAAATTCTATTTCTTCATCTTCATTCTCATCTTCTCCACTGCCATAGTTAGTCAGAGCTTGGGTTTCTGCTTTTGATAAACCTAAACAAAAATCAATGTAAAACCACCTTCATACTGCCAAATCCTGCTGGGGAATATACTGCAAGGATGAGTCATAACCCTTACTCCAAAACAGTCTTTAAGATACAGTAATGACTTAACCTTCAAAGATCCATATGGTCACATCAGCTACATTACAAACACCACTGTGTTGGTGTGATCTAAGTTATTTAACAAGTTGGTAGAAAGAATGTAAATGGTAAGGAAATACAAGCCAGGAGTAGTTGGTGTATGATGAAAAACAGGACAAAAAATTAATAAAAAGAGACAAGCTTAAGTAGAAGCGTATTTAAAAAACCCACATTATTTAAATGAAAAACTGTGAAAAATTTCAGCAGCTTTCACATCATTCAGGTTAAAGGCTGAGAAACGTCAAGTTTAGCTGAGACAAGACATATAACTTAATGAATCTCATTCTAATGTATTTTTACAGATCTACTTATTACAAAGAAAAGAAGTTCCTCTAATTGGCATGTTTAACCCTTGACATGATCCTAATAAATACAGTACTGCAAAACTTTCACTGAAAAAGGACTGAGTAAAAAATCTGCAAGAGAAAGTGTTATACAGTAGTACTTCATGCAAATCCTGCTGTAAAATTAGTTGGTCAAAACTACAATGAATGCACTGAATGAGACATAAAAACATGACTTACTTATTGCAACTGGACCACTTTCACTTTCCTCATCTTCCTCTTGATCAGACACATCAGACCTAATACTTTCAGGAACTCTATTACCAGCAGACACTTCCGAGTCCTGTACCTGTTTAATTGTTTCAGTCTCATCCTTGTCCTAGGAAAACAAGGAATACTATGTAATTTCATGTTTGTTTATCTGAAGACTAAGCTATGGTTTCTGCATCCGGAGTCACCTTCATTTCTCAAGAAGTAGATCTGTAAAA
>WEIV01011880.1:9966-45226 GCA_013390005.1 Calyptomena viridis | reverse complement strand
AGCGCATGTCTCTAGCTCCTCTTGTTTGTTCCTCACGCTGTGAGTGTTTGTAAGTAGCACTACAGTAAAGCTAAGTAAAGCTACTTAAGTCAGACCCCTCAATTAAACCAAATCACTGGCTGGAGTGGCTGGAATTTGTGCTGCTTTTCAGGTGCTCTCCTGCTAACCTATGATCCTTTTCCAGGCTCTGAGCATCTCTTGCTGGCACTGGCATCAAACTGGTAGAAGTGGGATGGATGGAGGTTCCCCTCTCCCAGCAACTTTAGTTTAAAGCCTCTTTACCATCTTGGCAAGCCTATGACCAAAGCCGGTCACTCCTTATGCATAGTCCTTTCAGGTCTTTACCTGCCTTACTTTCTGTTACTCTTCCCCCCCCCTTTTTTTNCTCTTCCCCCCCTTTTTTTTTTTTATTTTTTGTTTTAATTACCTTACTTTTACATTCTAGATCAAGGTCTTTAACTTCCCTTCCATGTGAAGCGAGAATAAACTAGAGATATACTATAAGAAACCTGAACAGCTGCTACTTTCAATATATCTGAACTTTCCTGAATTTCTTGTTGAAGTAGAAAAATAAAATGTAAACACAGTAAAAAGATAGGTCATATAATAAATGCCCAGAAAAAAGAAAATTTTGCTTCATCAGAAAGCTATCCTGAGCAGTCTCAGGGTGTATAATTCCATCACAAAGTAATTCCAACTGAGAAAATGTGAGACCAGAAGGGATGGATTTATATCTCTGAAAGTATCCCAGAATCTCAAAGAGAAAAGAGTATAGAATTGATTTCATCTAATCAAAGGAACTGAAATAAATAGAACACTGTTCTGGTTTTAGTTGGGATGGAGCTAGTTTTCTTCTTGTAGCAGGTACAGTGCTGTGTTTTGGATTTGGTATGAGAATAATGTTGATAACATACTGTTCAAGATGCTTAACTTGATACATCCTTAATTGATAAATCCTTTTCAAAAAATTGGCATGCCCAGTGAAATACTGAATCAATTTTGAAAGGCAAAGTAATACTTTGGATACTCTGAAAAAGTCAAAACATTTAAGGCTACTATGAATAAAGTTAATTGGTGTCATTGTCCTTGGATAAACTGATTTCACACAAAGCTAAAGCCTATCCATACATATTTAATAAATTTAATATTTAAAGCTTTGTTCTGTGTTCTGCTTTTTTTTTTTGGTGAGGCAGTTGGATATTTATTCTTCATTTGATGCTTTATAGTCCACAAATCCTGCTGTGAATAGTTTTCCTGTAGTTCTAATTACTGACGTTTTTGACTGCCTCAAAAATGTTATTAACTCATCTGTATAGCAACTCTTCTGGTATGAAAATTACTGTTTGCGATTTGGTTGGTATTTTCACAGGCAACTACTAATTATGGATGCTCTACTTAAGGTGAATATTTATCTGAAGTATTAGTTTTTCCCTTCTTTTTTCTGTAACTATCTAATGACACTATCAGCATAAAATTTTATAGTCTTACTTTTGTCTTTTCTATGAGTGCGAGTATTTTTCAAGGCCCTTGTGAATAGTTATACTTAGTCCAATGTTAACAGTCCTTACAGATTTTTAATTTCATGTATTTAACAGTATTTTGTCTTCAATGAGCTGAAAAGACAATTTTAACTATAGAGAATAAAGATGTTTAAATAGTGCTTTACTTTCAATCTATATTATTCATAGTGCATTCTATCAAGCACAAATATGAATAAAATTTTAAGCAATGAAGAGAAATGGAAAGTACTATCTCAGGTGTAAAAAAAAACTAACAAAAAACCAAACACAAACCACAAATTCCACTTCTAAAATCTTCCTATCTTCATGAAAATTTGGAAATGTTATGCTGTATTATGGCACACTTACTGAATTCTAATGTATTCCTAGGAAAAGAATGAATGTAAAAGAATGATTTGCATGCTATGTGCAGTAACATGTTATTATCTTCATTTTGTCATTCTGCATTTAGTCATCTCACATTCCCATCTCATATTAAATCATATTTATTTTTACTTCTAGACTCTGTGCTGGTCATGCTTTGCATCCCATATATTTAGGTAAAAGGTAAGAAGAAACTTTTCTAAATATTGAGCAGCTTATAGCTATGACAATTATTTGTTTATTTAATTTTTCAGATTTTTATTATTCCAAGTATGTGTTTGTAAGGGAAAGTGTGAGAGAAAACTTTCAGGATTATTTGCCTCAAGGAACTGTTACTTGCTATTTTTTTAATTCTCAAGCTTATCAGTATTATTAGGTGTGAATAAGGAATGTGAGGTTTTCATAAGTAAAAATTTATTATGAACTGTATTTATTGCATGTATTAAATATATGTAATACTCTTCTTACTGATTCAGGATGGCTTTTTAAATACATTAATTCTGAATTCACATTATTGCAAGTGTATAGATGGCCATTTAAATTTAAAGAAAGGCCCAACTTCTGCCTATCAAAAGTGGTGTGATATTATTTTTGTTGATATCATTATTGATGATGGTAGTGATGATAATAATATAGAACCTAGTAAAAAAGGGCAACATCTAGAAAAGATCACTTTAAATACAATATTTGGGCCAATTACAGTAATTGCTGTAGACATTACTTTCAAAACCATGGCTACTTCTCTCTGGTTTCTAAATGTAGAAAGAAGTTTAACTTTGGGTTCCTTTTTTTTTGGTTTTCTAATCTACTTGTAACATCTAATATGTACTGAGCTATTGTAGGAAAATTTGTTGGCAATCAAACACTGGAAGAGGGATGTATGAAGTCACACTTAACAAAACACTCAGAGCTGAAAAAGGAGTCAATGCCAACATTATTCATGCACTGATTGCTACAGATTTCATGACCAGAACTACCTTTCTCACATACCAGCATGAAGAGCACTACTGCCTTTTGCTTTTCTCGCTCAGGTAAACTCCAGCAGAAGCAGCACCACTGGCTTTAAAACAAGATGTAAGATCTGTGGATAAGCCAGTGCAATAATCTGGCACGTCCCTAAATCAGTGCCAAGTGCGACTTCACATGGGTATGGGATCTCTGAAGGAAGATGAAGGGTCCTTTAGAGCTTCACAAACCTGTCCCCTCTTCACACCAGCTTGAGTATTATCATCAATCATGGTTCCATACTTGTACAGTCTCACAGATAAGAACCAGGGCTGTAGGATTCCTGCAGGAACCTTTGTTTCTCCACCAGGAAATCCAGGATCAGTCTGTTACATTTTAGAACACAAAAAGTAAGCAATAAATTAAATAAAATAATTTACCGCAGTTTAGGGTGTATTTGAATGAATAAGTTTATGGGAGTTGGTTACACCTGAAGAAGCAGCTGCTTATTCAGCCACCAGTCTAAGTAGAGTTGATCTTGTTCTTGTTGAAAATTTCAGGTACTTAGATTTTTGCAGGAGCATCTAAGCAATGACATGTCAGTGTTATGCTCTGAAAAGTGTCCTGTTCTTAACAAAGCAGCTCAGCTACTGAGGCCCTGATTCTTAGATCCCAAATTCAGAGCTCAGATGGAGGTTTATTAAAAAATTGGGAGATAAGAAGGAAGACTAGATATACCAAAAGTCAGTCTTGCTACATTATTATTAATGTTTTAGGGATCTCTAGTTCAGATAAAGTTTGTGTTTTACCAGTCTTTGTTATCAAGAAATACAGCAGAAAATAAGAGAAAGCCTTGTCTAAGACACCTGTCACAAGTTTTGGCTCTAATTGCCTGGAGAAAATATGTTGTAAACACCCTGGCATTTACTTTTACCTCTGGAATAGGCCTGCTGTCTTCAGCTAAAACCAGCTGTCTGTAAATCTTTGCAGAGTATGGTCCTTAGTTTAGACAACATCTGAGGAAGAAGCTCTGTGATAAATGATTATTTCTTCCACAATACAAAAATATATCGAAGTTTCTCTTGCAAAATAATCTACAACCTGCACTGTGTTTACATCTTGTTAGAAACCTACTCCACATGCTGAATGAAAAATACTAGAACATGCCTCAAGAGAAATAAATAAATAAGTAAGTAAATGGGTGCCAACAAGCCAGAAATAACCTTACATTCAGTAAGGAAATTATCAACTTTTAAACTAAGATTATTCACTTGAATTTTTCACTTAAAAACTATTCCTGTTGTATGTAAAAGATCTTTTACTTCCCTTTTTTTTCTATTACTCTGCTTCTCACTGAATACTTAAATAAGTATTCTGTTCTGCTGCTGGTACAAGTCCATGAACAAAGCATCCCAGGTTAGTGACGTTCATGAGGTGATTCATCTGTACCAATGTTCATAAACTTCAAAAGGTTTTGGCCTACCTTCCACTGAACAAATGCTGAATACATAACTGCTACTTCCACATTTTCTTCTGTAATGCCTACAATCTTGTGTATTTCTTTTTTTATTTTGAGGCTGCTGCCTCAAAATGATGGGTTGTTGAAAAATTGTGGAGTTCCACCTTTTTCTGTGCTTTGTTGCCAAAGCCTGTGTTCAAGTGGGAGCCGTGGAGTCCTTCCCGTAACTAATGTTAGCTTATATACAACTGGAGTTGTATTGAGAGTAATTCTGGCATGCCCCAAGAAAAGCCACTAGGCAGGTTTGGCATGTTTTCATCTCAAGTCAACTTTAGGAAACGTTTCAAATCTCTTTCTTCTGGTGTTAATCAACTTTACAGTGTTCCAACACGTTTCAAACCTCATCCAGATACTCACTGGCATCACTAATTTTCAACAGATTTCATCGTGCTTTTCACAAGAGTGCCATTCACGGTTTTATTCAGCAAAATGGGACGCGGCCCCCCCCCAGCCCCAGGGAGGGGGGAAATCTNNNGGGCCGGGCGCGGCCGCGGCTCCGGCCAGGCAGGAGGAGAAAGAGGTGATGGTGGTACCGGTGTCGCTGATGCGCTGCGCTTTATGCTTTCCCATCAGGCGCTCTCCCTCTGGCTTCCCATGCCCTGTTACCAGGAGGATTTCTTCAGAGAGTATCTCAAGATGATGGCGAATATGGTCATCCTGAACTTGCTTATTTGTATTTCGCTGGCGTTCTGGATCGTGTCGATGACTGCAAGTACGTACTACGGTGAGTCCAAAGGCCAGGGAGAGGCCGGCGTGGCACAGCCAGGGGCGCACCCTCCCCTGCAGCCCTTGGAGGCTTGAGACAAAAAATGGGAAGAGCGGTGTGCACAGCCCCTTCCTTCGTCAGTAGAACTGTAAACCTCACCCCTGACAGTAGCTGATGGTGGTTTAAAAGGTGCTGACAGCGACTGACTTGGAGCTCTGCTCGGGGTCCTGTAGAATCGGAAATGTTGATAGCCTTAGTGATTTCTTTCCCTAAAAGAAAACAAATAAAAATTAAAAACTGAAGAGAAAAGCAAGCTAACAAAGGTCTTTCTGTATGAAAGAAAGTACGTGACAGCACGGGAGGAGTGTGCCAGCCTTCAGAACTGTTTTAGGAATGCATGTGCAACAACATGTGCTACATGCAGAACAGGATGTGCAAGAATTCCTTGTTCGGGGAACAGAGACACAGGGAAATGGTATAAGAAGATAGGGATATATGCATGGAGTGGCTGGCATGGGCGTGTACTGTCAGCTCAATGTTCTGTTCAGGCAGCTCAGGCCTTAGTTGTGTGTACTTGTAGGGACACAAGTGTTCTTTGTGGTGTGTCATTTTGGCTCTAGGACAGTTCCTAGAGCAGTGTGCAAAAGCAGCAGTAGTGCCTTCAGTATCAGTTCAAGCCTAGAAGAGTTTAACTGCTTTTCCAGGAAAGGTCCTTAAGTCCTCGGCCAGTTTGATTCGGGAAGAGCTCCGGTGTCACTGCAGTGTTGCTGGGAGTGCCTAAGGGTGCAGAATGAACACCCTCGACTGCCTGGTGTCACCCTGGATCCAGAAGAAACTAGAATAAATATACCACCAGTGCAAGTTGGCTTTTGCAGTGGCAGTTGGATGTTTCCGCTCAGTGTTTTTCACTGCTTCAGGTTTAAGGATGGAATATTGGTTCAGGTACAGCATTAAACGTGCATCGTATGGACACTTCTTTGCCTTCTAGTGAGATGCTAGACATGCAAAAGGTGGGCGCAGTAGGTTTCACAACCTGGTTTTGTTTGTGTCATTTAAAGCTGTGCAAGTTGGATTTAAATAAAAAAACTTAATTTGTGTGTGTCTGCTCTCTAAAGGTGTAGCTCTCTGAGTTTTTGTGATAATTAAGATATTCCATCTGCCATCTGAGGTGATTGAGAATTGACAGTGCAGACTGACCCAGTATCAGGTGAATCAGGATAGGGACTGATGAAAAGGAGACTGCAGACTAACCCTCCTTTTTGGAGAAAATGATTGTTCAATAAGAAGGACATACAACTTCTGTTGTTTGCCTGAGACAATGTAAAGACCTCAGCCTGAGGAGGTGAATGAAGTGTATAGTGTAGTAGCTAGTGGGCTTAGTAGGTTTAGCCCATTAAAGTCATGAAATTCACAGTTCTTAACATAAATACAAAAATATTGCAGACATGCTTTTATTAATTCACAATTTATAGTATTGCTTAAACACCAAATAGTAATCAAAATGTTGGTAAAGTGGGAGTGTTGAAGAATCCACAGTAAAATGTGTTCTGTCTTAGTCTTGACTGTTTACATTTAGGAGTAATTTCATACCAATACTTTTCTGCCCTTCAAGGAAATACAAAAAAGTTAGTTTAAAATGTCCTTGAAAAGATGGGAATTCTGTTTGTTAGCCAAGAAGAAGAAACCCTTTGTGTTCCAGTCCTGCTCACACTCCAGTTTACAGGAAGAGCCACCTTGGTTTCTGATAAGCAATACCAGGCTACAGCACTGGAGGTCTTTTCATACACAGCCGATGTTTATCTTCTGAATTTTTGAGTCAGCCCTTGTCTGCAAGACTCCCTCACCTCCTATGGCCTTGGGGCTTTTCAGTACATAGAAGAGAAGTTTTTATCTTGTGTATCTTTGCACTTGCAGTGAGTGTTTTACTGTGATTTCACAGACGTGTTTGACCTGCTTTGCACCAAGGAGCCTGTGTATGTGCAAAGGTCTGGGTACCGCTGACACAAAAGTTCTTGTTGAAAGCCATCATGTTTGGCTCTCCAGCAAAACTGCCTGCTGTGCCTGTGTGAAATCTATGATGAACTCTAAGATTGACATTTACTTTAAGGCAAGATTTGTGATGTCTTGTATAGCAGATGTAATAAATACCTTCTCAAGATTTTTGGTTCAAAACCTACATTAACTGTTGCCGTTACTTTTTAAAAGTCGGTGGGTTTTTCATACAAAAACTTTTGACATCTTGATATAGTCATCAGCTTAAAGTGTATTTTTTGGAGCCTGATATGTCAAGCTCAGAAAAACTGATAGGGCTGATTTTTCATAAAGTGGTCCACTACTTTCACCTAGTGGACTGTCTTTCTTGGCTTTTTTTGGAAGTGAAATTCTGTCACAGTAAAAAGTGTAGTTCAGGATGTAATCAATAGCCTTCTTGTTTCTTAGGATGACAAAGATGGAAGACTTTTAAATTTGAGTATTATGGAATGATTTCAGACCTTTAAATTTCAGTGTTTTATGAGATGTACTTTTGCATCTGCAGTAAAATTTTTGTCTTCTGATTTAAAGTCAAAATTACGTGATAAAATATAAAGGTTCTAATAATCTTACTGCTAAGGCAGTAATTTATTGAGTCTTTTGTGGTGAAAATAACATAGCTTTTAATGGGACAATAATAAATCCTTTATTAACTTCTTTTATTTTAGTGAGTTCTGGAATTTTAGAAGGAAATAAATAAGTTTAGGACACTGATGATAAATTGTCTCCTTAGAAGGTAAGTTGCTGTGGATACTAGTGCTTTATGGAATGGTGTGGAATTACAACAGCTGAGTAGGATATTTCCTGTTCTGCAAGCTTGTTTAAACTCAGGTTGTAGTGTCTTGAAATGACTAAGCAAAGGCAACAAACTGGAAATTTAGGAAAAATATTTTTAGAAGGCACTGTAGATATTTTGAGAAGAAAAGAAGAAAATAATTTGGTTTGTGTTTTTTTTTATTCAGTTACCTTTGTTTGTAAAAGTTAACCATTTGTAGTTTGAAAACCAGGATTTTTTTTGAGTGTTGTTCGACTAGTCTGTCTTGATGGTTTAAGTATTAAAATTTAAAAATTGTTAGCGAAGAATATAATTAAAAGCAGTCATTGTAAAACTGTAAAAAGTTTGGGGTTTGACTAATTTCCAGCTAAATACTCCAAAACATTTTAAGTTGGCTTTATTTTCTGTATAATGAGTTGAGCCATTCTGTATAACAGGTGACCTATTTTTGCATGGATTTTAATATTAGACCTCACATAATTTATTTTTCTTCAGTTCCAGAAAGCAGTATACTTTCCAAATACAGAAGATTTGATTAGGTGGAATTGCTTTCTTATGAAAGTAAGGAATTAATAGATTTAAACCATCCAATGTATTTCAAACATTGGCTCTGTGAGAATACCAGTACATACAATCAGGTGTTTGAGTAGCTATAAAACAGCAATCTCAGTTCAATTAAATTTTGTTGACCAGTATACAAAGAGAAGAGTATCACTGTAGCTCAATTAAGCGCTTAAATATATAGCAAAATAGCTAAGTTTTCCAAACTAGAATAAAAGGAAAAAGTAGTGATATTAAAGCTGTAGAAACACAGCCATTAGATATCTTACATGCACGCTGATGTCCTCTCTCCATATAGATTTGAAACTACTTCTGGAGTCTTCTGTCAGCCAAGTAGCAGCACTCCTTCTGTGAACATAGTACATAGCACATACAGTGCTAAAAATTAGTGACCATAGACAGTGTAATAAATTTCTTTATTGTTGACATATTTTCTGAAACTCTGTCAAAAATATTACTAATAGTACTTTGTTCTTGTAGTTGCCAGAGCTATATTGGTGCTCTTGCATGAATTTATTTACTTAAAATTGCTTTGCAGTCTCTTTACATGAGAACAATGCTAATGTTTTGTTAACTGGAATTTTAAATTTATATATAACTGAAACTGAACTCTGCATTCCTTATTGTGGCTGTATGTTTGGGTTTTTTTCCTAAAACCTGAACTTGTTTTATCCAAATGAGGTTTCAGATGGTCTTAACGTTTTGAATGTTAGTTTTTTCAATTTATAAATCCCTTTTGGAATGGAAAACGACTTTTCAGATATGAAGGCATTAAAAGGATGATCTGAAACACTGTTATCTGATTTATCAGGTACTTTACGACCCATTTCTCCGTGGCGCTGGCTTTTTTCAGTCCTGGTTCCACTAATTATTGCTACACAGGGTTTTAAGAAGAAGAGTCTTGATCACAGTGGTGCACTGGGAGGTATGTTTTTTTCTGAGACTATTAAGCTAACAAGTAACCTAAATTAAGGTCCGTTTTATTTTTTGTAATTGAAGACTTTGCTACCTAGTTTAATTAGAATAAAAATATAAATGCAAGCATACGTACCTTTAATTCATACTGATTTTTTTCTCATGCCTGTTTAAACAGGCAAGTTAATTTTGTGCTTCTGTTTGTAATTAATTTGATTAATATTGTCATTAGATTTATATCAACCTAGAAGATTCTTTTAAACTTCAGTACAATATGCAGTTAAATTGCATGTTTTGGTTTAACATATAGATGGATTCACAGAGAATTAAAGAAGTGGCAGAGGTAGTGTTAAAGAAATACCCTAGAACTGATCTATGTCAGCAGCCTGCCTGCCTGGGGGGAAACCAGTTAAGAGAACATGGTTCTCCTGACTGTAATAGAAGCGTTTCTAGGAAGTTTTTGGCCTGCCAAAAATAGGAAAACTAAATCTGTACTTCACCTCAAACAAATGACCATTTCAACAAAGCTCTTCTTGACCATATGATAAAAAGTCTAGCATAATGTACAGTAGTGTTTATTGAAATTTGATGCAAGATTTCTGGGTGAGGTAATTCACCCTTGTCTTGTGACACTGAATTGATGTTCAATGGAATGACATGGGGCCTCAGATCTTTTCACCCGATGTCACCCATTTTGCAAATCTTGTTCTGTCTTTGAGTTAAGGGGAGCATTCTCTAAATTAAAAAACTCTTTTACTCTTCCGTGTTTTTACCTCTTAACATAACAGCTCTGCTAGCCAGCTTTTATTGGCATCTGCCCTAAGTGCAGCTGATTTTCTTTCAGTCATTTAGAATTGTAATCTCTTGGTGAAATTAGACCTCCTTTGTGAAGAGGCACATAAAAATGAATCGCATCCAGGAACTCAAATACTTAAGAAAATAACAGAAATAAAAAGATGGCAGAAAAATCAGAAACTGGAAAAGAAAAGAAAGAACAGAAGGGAGAAGTAGCATCACTGCAATATGGAGGAGGGTTACAGGGGTTATCTTGGGCATGGGATTGGATACCTAAACTGATGATAAACTTGCTGATAGAGGCACAGCCACAGCTGTGTATCTGCTCCTTATACAAGTAATAATGTTCTTCAAGCAGAGTACTTAAATTTCAATCATAGATCCTTTGGATTCTGGTGTTTTTTTGTTTTTTTTTTATTGCTCTGTCTTTTATTTTTGCACAGTATTACTGATTTATGGGAAAAAAAGGTCTTAAGAATCACACAAGCAGTAGCAACCAAATTAGTACTTTAACAATAGAAACTCTTACTGCAGGATTGTCTTAGGTATCATGAAGATACTTTTCATATTCAAAATATTGAAAATACTTAATTGTTTGGCAAAGCAAGCCTTGTTACATGAAGGAACTTTATATACATTTTTTTTCTTCATAGGATTGGTGGTTGGATTTATCCTTACAGTTGCAAATTACAGTTTCTTCTCTTCTTTGTTTGTATTTTTTGTTACTTCTTCAAAACTTACTAAATGGAAAAAAGATATAAAGAGGCAAATAGATTCAGAATACAAAGAAGGTAAGCCAAAATACTTTGATTCTTTCGTATCCCTTATGGAGAATAAATACTGCATAACCTGTTCCTTTCCAAGGGTCAGATGAGATGTAACATAGAGAGTAGGGATCACTGTTGTTGTGAATCCCCTCCACCTCATCCCTGTGGACATTAGCTAACGACTTTGCTTTTGCTTCCCTTCTGTTTAATAAATTGCCATATAGTTTCTGTTTGGAACATGTATCTTTTTAAATTTAAGTTTATATATGTATATTTTGCTTTTGTCTCATGCTGTTGCCTGACCATTGCTGTTGCCTGAAATGACTGAAATTTAGTTTTTATTACATCAGGTGGACAAAGGAATTGGGTTCAAGTATTCTGTAATGGTGGTGTTCCTACTGAGCTGGCTCTCTTATATATGATAGAAAATGGACCAGGTGAAATTCCTATTGACTTTTCAAAGGAGTACACAGCATCATGGATGTGCTTATCACTTTTGGGAGCTTTGGCATGCTCTGCTGGTGATACATGGGCTTCAGAGATTGGTAGTGTTATGAGTAAAAGCAAACCAAGATTGATAACAACCTGGGAACAGGTTCCAGTAGGTAAGGTGTTAATTGTTCTACATATTCTTAATATTTTATTAATCTTTTTTAAGTTATGTATCCAACTTGAAAAGTTCCAAGAAAGACAGCATCAGAAATCTGGGCTTAGAAAATGTTACCAGGACTGCATTGTCTGAAGTGGAATATACTCAGTTGTGTTTTTTCTGCATCTCATTGTTGAGATTCACCACCATAGCATCTGTGGAGCTAAAAATCATTCTGAATGCTGTCACTTCTCAGCGCTGACAATATTAAAAGTGTTTATATTGCTAGTGATATAAAGAATACAAGTTATCAACTCATTTTTTTCAAACATTAATATTTTAATGTAGTAGTCTATATATATTTAATACAGACACTACAGAAAGATCACTTCTTAACCAAATTGCTAATTTCCTTTAATACCTTACCAAGGGTGTGCAAGTGAACTTTGTGTCTGTCAAACCTTGTCTCCACAGTGGATGTCACTGCTGCCTTAAAGCAATGTGTCTTTCTGGAGTCTTGCTGGCGAATTGATCAGTTACAGATCTTGTTGGATAGTATTTAGATTCATGGGAATTTTTTTTCTCTTTGTATGCATTCTTCAGACTTCTGTTCAGTGAACTGTCAAATATCTTCCTGTTTACAGATTTTTTTTTCTTTTTTTTTATATGTGTTGGTGAAATATATCTTGCCATACTTCTTCTGAAAGAGGCATTGCTTTAATAACTTGCACATCTCAAGGTCTGTTTCTTTGGAGCAAATCTCTTTATTATCCCACCCCCATTACCACCTACAGCAGACAAATACCAGGGGACGTTGAGAGATGTGCTGTCTAGTTTTATTTAATTTAATGCTAGTGAATATTTCTAGGTAACTAGCCCTAGAGATAGGAAGAGAGTAGTATTGGGCTGTAATGGCTCAGGTTGTTTCTCAACAGCATATTGGGAATTGTAAATAAAAGCTGCAGTAGCAGAGTCTTGTGAATATAAGGGGAGAAGATCACTGTGAACAGTTTTGATGTCATGTAAAACACTTGAACCAATGTAAGTCTTTAAAAATGTTTGTAAATCAGCTTCATTTTGTTTGATTTAGGTACTAATGGAGCAATTACTTTAGTAGGCCTGCTCTCAAGTTTGCTTGGAGGCATGGCAGTAGGTATAGCCTACTTCATAACACAACTCATTTTTGTCACTGATCTGGAAATATCTGCTCCACAATGGCCCATTATTGTGTTTGGTGCAGCAGCTGGCCTATTGGGATCAATTGTTGATTCATATTTGGGAGCTACGATGCAATACAGTGGTAAGATGCTTCTTTTTTTTTCCCCCCCATTTCCTAATGTAACCTAAAATTGGACTTGAATTTCAAAAGGGCCTGAGGACTTTGTGGTTGGTATACTTACTACTTAGAAGTCAGTGTGTAAATGTGCAGGTGAACTGTCTGAGATACACTAGGCCCTTAGATCTACCATTACAGTGAGAACTGCAAACTGTTTGTTATGGTTTGACTCTGGCTAAATGCCGAGAGCTCACCCACAGATCCAAAATTTCTCAGAGAGGAAAAAAAAAACTTTGACTTTTGTGATAAGGATTACAAGCAACTGCTTAGTAACTACTTCACACAAGCAAAACAGGCTCTAACTTAGAATACTAAGTATTCACTACTACTACTACTACTACTACTGAAATCAGAGCTTAAGAGTTTAAGAGTGAGAAGTTTTATAGATGTTACAGACACCTTTCTCCCCCCACCCCTTCCTTGTAAGATCTTTCTCCTTCCCTCAGCAGCCCGGGAAGATGGGAGTGGGGGGGTTATGGTCAGATGTTGGCTTGCTGCTGTTCAGAAGAGAGAGAGTCCCACCTCAGCTTTCCTCGTGGGGTCTTCTCCACGAAAACAGTCTGTTACAAACTGCTTCTTAGATTTTATTACTGACAACAGCTTTTCAGGTATTGTTGTCATGTAAGTCACNAAAATGGAGAAATTTCCAGCAGCTTCTTAAAGAAGCCTCTCTCATAGCCCTCCCAGCTAATAAAAAACTCTGGCTATTTAAAACCACAACACTGTTGTTAATGCTCTGGATTTGGCTTTCCATCATTTTTTTAAGCTCTATTCCTTGTAATTCAGGACAGTCCAAAATACAATGGAGTGTTTAATCACTGGATGAATTTTTAGATATTTCTGTACTAAAGAGGAAATACTTAAGTGGTCAGACAATGTTTCAAGCTCCTAACGAGGCAGACACATTAAGAGAATGGGGTAAACTTAGCTAATGCATGCTTGCATTTATCAGCATATATTTCTTTTTCATTTCATGTATTTTTTCCATGCTCAGCAACTTTATGTGCAGCAGGGACAGTACGCAAGTTCCACAATTTCTTTCACAAGTTCATAAGTACTGCTGGAATATGTATACTATGTAAGTGGAGTTGTGCTGGGCATGTGATAGGTTTTGTGTTCTTCCTTACTTTATCTACTCTTCCAGTCCCTTTTCAATGCAGACTCATAAGGAATACTCCAGTCTCTCTGCAGCATCTTGAAAACAATAAATATGGCAGTGGTGATAAAGAACTGTCTGTTTTGAAAACAGTAAACTGCTGCTGCTATTTACTTCTCTCACTGTTTTTTCTTTTGGTGATATTCCTAGATTTGGTGTATCTAATACCCTGTGGTACCCACTGTTTCTGAAAGAAAGTCTATCCCTGCCCACACATTTATTAATTAAAGCTTTGTCTGAATAGCTGTGCAGAATTAGATTCAAATTTGCCCTTGTTATCATTCTCAAACTTATAAGCATTCTGTAGGTAACAAAGCTAATGGAAAGACTTACTTTACCTGCTTGTTTATGTGCACTTTATGTACATATTGAGGGATATATTTAGAAAAATTTACTCCCAGTTTTTCTCAAGAAAACAAATACTCTCTAAAACATAGAAAGTTATTAGACTTTGAAGTCTGATTTTTCTATAGCTTTTTTGCATTATCTAAGGCTTGGTTTCAAAGGTAACAGTAATACCAGCTATGCACCTGCCTAAGAGGTTTCTGGTGTGGGTTTTTTTAAGTTTTGTCTGAAGTGCTGAATTCTTTTTTTTTTTTAATGAAGCAGTAGCTTTATTTTGAAATTTCCAGGTTGAGGGTGCTGGCAGATATTCAAATAAAAGAACTAGAAATGTTAACATTAAATATGCTGGTTTGGAATGTTCCTTCATATCAACCTTAAATGTGTGCATGTGCACGTACCAGTTACATTTCACTACAGTGTGAGTTGGCATTAAAATCAAGTGTTCCAGAATGGTGTGCTTATATCAGCATATAGAATAGTGCAGCCAGACAAAACATAGGATAGTGGTGTGTGTACAGCAGTAGCTAATGAAGCACAATACTAGAGTATTGTTAAAACTGAGGCAGAGCAAGAAATTACCTAGGTACTGGGGAAAAAACTTCAGCTGCTTGTGGTATAAAATTGGTGTGTAAATAGAATTTTTAAATTCAACCTTGCTTTCTGTCAGATAAAGTAATAAGGTTGTTTCCATAATTTTCCTTTCAAAACAAATACATCTTGACAAGAAATACATGTTGCTGTCAGTTGTTTCTGTTCAAAACAGCATCCTTTGCCTTAGAATGGGTCTTGGAACAGCTTTTTCCTTTTTTTTATTTAGCTTTTTTCATTCCTTTCTTTGCTGGAAGACTACATAGAGAATTAGATTTGAGACAAGTCCAACTTCTCAAAAGAAATAACTTCTAACCTAAAATATTGCATTTATAGCCCATTCCTTGAAGGTACCAAATTAAACTGACTGTATTTTAGTTTTGCTGACATCTTTGTAGAGAGATTTAACACCGTAATAGTAAAATAAATATAAGAAGCTGCATGTACTTGGTTACAAAGTTTCTTTTTAGCTTGGTTGGCTTTGTAAAATGAAGTCTTTATCTTTTCCCAGGTTTTGACCAGGACATTGGAATGGTTGTTAACCATCAAACAAAAGACTCCAAGCACATATCTGGAAAACCTATATTAGACAACAATGCAGTAAATCTTTTTTCTTCTGTAATCATTGCTTTGGTGCTTCCAGGCATGGCATGGTTTTTCTGGCCAAGGGGTTGAAATGGTTTAAGGTTTTCTGCATGTGATTCATTTATGTTTAGTCTTACTCAGAGACTCTAGGGAGTTCTACTTCGTGTTGAAGAGAGGGATCTGGAACTTTGAGAGAGCCAAAGGACTTTCCATCTCAACTTACCAAGGTTGTAAGCCTCATATGGCAGTCGGCATCTCTCAGGACTTGGAAGGCACTTTGTCAATATGCTCTTGCTGCTCTTCAGATGGATGAAGGTCATGGCCAAGTGAGGTGAAGCACTTGATTCATTTATCCTCGTGGAGCTGAAGTGTTGGCATCTGTGTTCTCTCCAGTCTTCAGCATCTGGAAGGGCAAGAAGCTGGAAATAGAAGTCTAATCCATATCCATCAGTGTGGTGGAGCATTGTGGCTATTGTCCAAACCAGACACAAAGTACACTGCAGCTTTATATAGGCAGTGGTAACATGATAGACATGGGTGAATTCTGGTATTTCCCATAATTTACAGTATATAAGGTCTTATGGAAGTATTTGGGCATGGAAGAGAGCATTAAACCTTGTTGCCTATTTGGTATCCTGATACTGTCTTCACTTCCCTGAGAGCAGGGTTTGTAAAAGTGATGCCACTACATAATGTCTGAAGCAAAAATCTAAATTTAAAATAGAAACTCACTAGCTGTTCCAGTAGGAATAATAAATTTTTCTGTGCTTTTTTGACATCTTTATTGAGAAACTAAGGATATTTATGAAGATTGTCAATACTCTGGTACTTGTGAATTCACAGTCATCTCTTTAGAAACAGATTTTTTCCATAAGCATAGAATTGTTCCAGATGTTCAGCATTCTGACCAAACTATACTCTTGGTCATTTCTCAGCAGTGGAAATATTTCCCATTTTGTCTGGGGCTTCTATCGAGAGACAATGGCCTCAGCCAAAGAAGCTACAGAGGTTATCCTTGTAGCAAATGGGGGAAGTTACAAACCATTTCAAAATGGAAATTTAATTTTTGATGCTCCTATGTTACCTGATTGTCTCTTCCATCATTCATTCATAAAAGATATGGAAGTAACTCAGCCAGCACAGATTGTATTAAACTTTAGAGATAACCCTTATAATAACCTCTCACTGTTGACATTCAGAAGTCAGGGCCCATACTGTTAACTTAAAAAAAGTTTTTTCTTTTTAATTTTTAGAGATAGGTGAGTATTTTGTATTGAACATCTGGGTTTTTGCAAATGTCTTGGGTATATTGCCTGTCTTAATGCCAGACAATTGTTTAGTATGTTTAGTATGTTACCTTTTATGGGAACATTAAAAAACTTCCATATTGAGTGTACTCTTTTTAAATCTAGTCGATATAAATCTGGAATTCATCACTGGAATTAGTTCACTATATTACCCAATTATAAAGATGAAATTTCCAAGTACTAAAGGCTTTCTGAAAAGAACAAATAGTGTAGCTGCTCTGTCTATTCCTGTGGAAAGGCACAAAATTATAAAAAGAATATATGCACTTAAACTGTAACAAAACCCCCTCGGGTATTTTATGCACTGTTTGGATTTATGCTACTTCTAAATAAAAACTGTATTAGTTGTCTTTTAAGATTTTATTAATACTGCCGTGGTTTCTAAAATTGAGAGAAATACAAAAATTGTAAAATACTTTTTTGCAATTAAATGTCTTATTTTCAGATTCTTTTGTTTCCTGAAGTGAAGTATATTTTCAGACACTTAAGTGGACATGTTCAGCTTTTCACTATTTAATACGGGTCCTGTTTGAAAACCAGCTTGCCATAGTGAGGAGACATTTGTGATTTCAAATTCCTAGAAGCATGAAACACTTTGATCTATGATCATATGAACGAACGTGATCTGACTGGACTCCTTACGATCTTCAAAGGCCATTATTTTGGATTTTTTAATATGTTGTGTCTTAGTGATGACACTTGAGTTGCTTTCGAAATTCCCACTCATAAGTTTCCGGTATACAGAAAGATCTGAGCACTCTTGAACTCTGAGAAGGACAGTGTGAACTCTGGTTATATCTATCTATCTATCTATCTATCTATCTATCTATATCTATAAAATGACTGGAGTATAGCTTATGCAAATATTGTTACATTTAACTATTCAGTAGCTGTAAATTGACAGCTTTGGGAGGAGATGGAGAGGGGAGTAGGGGATGGGGGAAAGCAGTTGCAGAATGTGACAAACTGCCTCTAAACAGCTATTTGTTACTAGGAGCAGTTCTTGGGCTCAGAAGGGAGCAGAGATACCACCTGTCCATGTGCTATCTGGAGAGACAAAATGAAGTGAAAAGGAAAGGGATAAAAAGAGCAGGAGTTAGGAAAAAAACACACATTGGTAGATTTGAAATTGCAAAATAAGTTACTATAGTTAAGCAAATTTAATTCCATTCTTTAAACATTTGAATAATTCTTTTGCTTCAGAACCATCGTTACCCATAGAATATACTTCTGTCATTGATTTTTCCATTCATATTGAAGTGGTACCAATATTTCTACAGCACCAAGAGGTACACTCAACTCCCTTAATTGAAGAGTTTACAATTGTGAATTATAGGTCCTTGTGCTTGGCTTGATTTGTGGATGTGATAGATGTTCAAGTAAAATTCTGACATAATTGCATATGACAAATCTTTAGGCAAGTGTCACTAAGACTTGGTGCCTTGATTCTGATTGTTGAAGTACACTGGTACACAAGATTCCAACCAGAATTCAGTTATTTTTTAGATTTCTATTTTCTTGTTATGACTGTAGATTGTCCTGGGCCTGCAGGTGCTGTTGTTCAGTGGTCCATCGTTGCAGATGTAAACCATAGTTCTCTGGACAACAAAATAAAGTGGTATAAAAAGCAAAGGGAAGATACCACCTCTCTTGCGTATTACAGACTACCTGATGTTCAAGAGACTGACTTTCTGACAATAAAGGTTGGACTTCTTTTTCCTCTGAGAAGTGGCAGAAACAACATCTGACCATAACCCCCCCCCCTTCTGTCTTCCTGAGCCGCTGAGGGGAGAAGAAAGATCTTAGCGGGAGGGGGGGGGGGGGAAAGGGGGCTGTAACATCAATCAAACTTCTCACTCTTAAACTCTTAAGCTGTGATTTTTGTAGTAGNGCTGTGATTTTAGTAGTAGTGAATTCTTAATATTCTAAGTTAGAGCCTGTTTTGCTTGTGAAATAGTTAATAAAAAGTTGCTTATAATCCTTATCACAAAAGTTGAGGGGGTTTTTTCCCTTCTCCCAGAAATGCTGGCTGTGTGTCAGAGTTAAACCATAACAAATACCAAATACAGATGAAATAAGAAATGTAGAAACAAAGCTGCTGAGCAAATTGCAGCTTGTACTTGGGTGCTTTCATGTATGTAAAACTTGATTCCATGTAAAGAAATTCCACTAGGAATATTCAGTAGCTTTTCTACAACATTCATACTACAGCAGAAAATGGGTCAATTTTACTATCTTGCCACTATAACCACTAATTAAATCGCAGTATCTCAGCCTAACTCAGATTGGAAGGGACCTTGACAGGACATCTGGTCCAACGTTTCATGGGAAAGGCATCTCAGGTGAGATTTTCTAGCAATCATCAATCTGTCCAGTCGCATTTGAAAACCTTTGGTGATGGGTACTCTATCACAGCCTTAAATATCAGAGTTTTCCTTGAAGCACAGTAAGGTGGATACGCAGGAAAGTAGATGACCACTGTTATGTGGATTCTGACTAGGAAACCTTCCGTGTAACTGACTGGTGATACGAAGCAATAATGTCATACACTCTTAATCACTTGGAAAATATCTTTAAAAAAAATGTATCCTCCATAGCAGGAATATTTGCTCTCTGCTTCTCTGGAATTTGCCATCTTAGAATAGAGACAAGTGATGTTTCCTAATACAGCTGATGGACTGCAGGAGGGAAGACTGGATTTAGCTGAAATGTGGAAGAACCAGCCTGACCCTTGTTGAGGGAAGGGGGTTTGGAAAGGGGAATACCACTAATATAGAAACAACTGCCAGCCTGCAGGGTGGTACCTGGCTGGACCTGCTGAGTCACCTGTGAAGACTTGTATAACTCGTTTGCACCTCTCTCGCCTGGTACTTGCTTAAAACAAGCTTAAAGCAGAATTAAATACTGCAATGTGATCACTGTCCAAATTGGTCTTGGAGGTTCAAACCCACACCATTAGCAAGGATAACTGGTTTAAAAAGCCAGGAACACATCCTTCAATTAGCAGAAACATCAGTAGAAAGCAGTAAGAAAAATCTTCTGGTGCTCCTTTGTTAACAGTTTTTTAGTACCTTCAGTAGCTAGTTTTCTAAGGTCTTTACAGCTGCAGCCCTAGCCACAAAGCTAAGATAGAGGGACATCATAAAAAATTGTATGACTGCTCTCTGATGTTTCTTGCTAAAGGGCTCTTGCTGCAGTGACTTATGCAGAGTTCAGCTCAGTACTAGAAAAGCAATGGCTTCTGTCATCCTGCTCTTTTTATTGCTGCTACTTGTTATCCTGATATTTTATTATTCCACTTGTTTATTTCCTTAAGTCCTGGAATCATTGCATTGTTGAAAGCTGCTGTCATCAAATGTTCCCCCAAAGCAGCAGTAGTTTCAGTCTGCCTTAAACTGCCAAATGCCCCTGGTTATGGTGCTTCTGATAGATGTGCATCATCTCATAGCATTCAGTGCCTCATCCTAATGCAATTTAAAATGAAAAAGTGAAAGGAGCCGATTCATGATGTACTAGGATAAGCATGAGTGTTATTCACCTGTGCATTCTGGGAACCCTGTGTCTTTTGATAGGTGCCATAAGAAACAAAATGGGTGTCAGCATCTGACATTGCACTCAGTGGTGTCTGCCCAAGAAGCTCTATAGTGGATTTAACCTGTGCAAAGGTATGCCAGGGAAAAAAACCTCCAGCAGCCAAACCCTTAAAAGTGCCTGAAGCCATTATCACAAGACAAAATGGAAGCGTAATGTAGTTTATTGATCTTTAAGAGTTTGGAGTTAAACAAATATTCTCACACTGTTATAAATTTGAGTAATACATAACTTAGATTCAAATAGGTTTGGTTTGGTTTGCAGTGGATTAACAAATGCTTCACTTGGGTTCAGAACTCACCTGAAATAAGGAGGTAATCTAGATATTAAGCTTATATGCCTTTCCTTTTCCTTTCCTATCTTTGAAGAAGACAATTTTTTATGATATAATTTGATTTTTTCCCCCAATGGAAAAAACAGATGTATGCATACAGTTTATGCCCCTGTCTTCATGGAATTTGCAAGTTCAAAAATAACACCTGCACATATGCCGTTTTCATAGACTCATAGAATATGCTGAGTTGGAAAGGACCCATCGGGATCATTGAATCCAACTCCTGAGGCTGTGCAGGACACTCCCAGAGTCACACCATGTGCCTGAGAGCATTGTCCAAACACTTCTTGAACTCAGGTGGGCTTGGTGCTCTTACCACTTCTCTGGGAAGCCTGTTCCAGTGCCCATCCTCCGTCTGGGTGAAGAACTTTTTCCTCCTAAACCTCTTGTGATTCAGCTTCATGCTGTTTCCTCAAGTCCTGTCACTGGTCACAAGAGTGAAGAAATCATTCCTTTCCTTTCTGCTTTTCCTCCCAAGGAAGTTGTAGACTGCAATGAGACCTCCTCTCAGTTTCCTATAGGTTGAACAGACTAAATGACATCAACAGCTCCTCATACATTTTCCTGTCCAGACCCTTTGCCATCCTCATGTCCCTCCTTTGGACTATCTAATAGCTTAATGTCTTTTTTGGATTGTGGTGCCCAAAACTGCACATAGGACTTGAGGCTGCAACAGAGCAGAGCAGGACAACCACCTCCTTTGGCNTACAAATATGGTTTTGGGATGGAGTGACTTTGGACCAGGGGAAGGGTTTAGGATAATCAGGAGGAGGATACAGAACAGGAATGTACAATTGTATGGGAAGGAAAAGGGGGATGACCGAGCAGTCCCTTTAGGGATAAACAAGGGGTTACAGAACTGTACAGAAATGACATGACAAACATAATAAACCGCAGGTGCACATCACCACAGCTGGTAATGGAGAACAGCCTGCCCTGCCCTGGCCATCCCAGCACTTCCACTGTGCCATGCAGGGCATGGTTCCCAGGTGAGCCCCTGGACAGAGCATGTGCTGCAGACCCTGCCTGAGGGCTGGGCAGACACACATTGCAGTCCACCCCAAGGTCTCCTTGCACTTTGCAATTGTAATCATTAAAAGTTTTTTAAAATTGTTAAATATCCTCTCCTGTTTATTTTCTGGCATTATCTTAAGAATCCAGGGGGGCTTTAATTCAGTTTCCTTTATCTCTTTTTTTTTTAACTGCCCTAACTCCTGGACTGGAGTCTGCAGCTTCTCTCTGATCCTGATTGAATTAGAGGAACCACAGAACAGTGACTCTTTTCATAGAAGCGGATACAAAGTCAGTGTCAACTGTTCTGGGCATGACATGGGACTGATCTGTTTTGTGCAATTATTTTTCTTTGCTAGTGCAAATAGTCATATAAAGCTACTATTTGATGTCCTCTGGGACTTACAGTGTCTCCCTTCCCATCTAGGTTTAGGGAAAAGTGAAACAAAAGCTGACAGGTGTGGATGAAAGTTGCAGAAATCAGAGCTCAGATTCTCATCCTCGTTAAGGATGTTGAGGAGTGCTAAGGTACCCTCGTGTGTATAAGAGTTTAGTGCAGAATTTACCTTTAGATTTGAAGGCCATTCTAAAAAAAGTCAGTTCAGTGTCTTACCCGAAATCAAAACATCAGTCCTTTGTGAGACAGTATCAGGACACAATAGAGATAGATCTGCATCATAATTTTATTTTTCTACCCTAGAGCACCTTGAATAGGTTTCTTCCCAATTTTTTTCAGACAGGAGAGCTGAAAAGCATAAAAGTAAATTAGCTTTTGCAAACCATCTGCACTTACATTGTTCTGTCTTTAGTAAGAAATGGTCTGCTTAGTAATTTTTTATAGACTGCTTATATCAATGATAGCACTTTTATCTGTAATATGCTAAAGCAGTCTTAATTTGAAGTGTCACAGGTTGATCAAAGCTGTCAACATGGTTATTTTCCTGTGCCTTGTTTTCAGAACAGCATTTGTACAAATCTTTGCAGAGTCAGTAACACTGTTGTAGTTTTGCCAAGGTCAGGGTGGCATCAAGCATTCTAGCACAGCTCTACTTCATCACTGTTTGATCCCACTAAGTGGAGAGCAGTGAGATATTAGCTAACAAAATGTTCAAGTACACAGTTAATTTTAAACCCAAGAGTAGTCATACTGAGGTGTTAGTAATCAAGGGGTGTGCTAATGCTGTTTGAAGTCAAGCAGACTCTAAACATCTTTGGTGAACTGCAGCCAGCATGCTCCTCTGCATCACCTGCAGCAGATGGGCCTGCTTATGTCACTAAAGTTAATTAAATGTATTCACAGTTGTAGGATTGAATTGATCAGTTTCATCTTTGGTGAATTGTGCTTAATCTTCAAACATCAAGTTTATTATTGTATTACTACTGCCATCAGTTCAGATCCTCCCTACCCTGACACTTATTTTCAGGCCCAGAAAAAGCATTCCAGTAGTCTTCAAAGGAGGTTTTAAAGAAATGGAGGTGGACAGGCTATTTAAAATTGTGGCACCCGGAAAATGAGTGTAGTAAAACTCATTTAAATTATATAGTGCTAAAGCAATACAGGTTGAAAACAACCTGAAAGTTCTCCAGGTTCAAGCATTTAGAGAGTGACTGATTACACAGATAGAAAGCTGAAACCACGATTGAATATTTGTCTCAAAGATAAACTCTAATTCCTATGAGAATTAGCCAGGGAAGACCTGATAATTAAATTAGACCGGAGGTGATACTAGCTTATGGCAACATGTTTTAGCTCGATGTTCCGTGAACTTCATGAACCAACTGCTTACATGAGCCTAAAAATGTACCTGAACAAGCAGTGACTCTCAAAATGGTGTGCCTAGATTGTGAGTGACAATATTCTCATCAATGTTGGTATGAGTTATTAATGCATAACAGCTGTTTAACCACACACTAGTCACATGGTGGACAAGTGACATGAATATTCAATTATAAAGTCTTATAAGATGTCCCATCAACTAATTATACAATGAAGGTAATCAATATTTTGGTTTTATATCCCACTGAAGACACTGGCATCCTTCAGACACAAGAAAGTGCCTTCCATGCTACACTGCTTTATCAAGAAATCTGTCATCTCCATAAAGTGTTGCTTCCTGAAGCACTGAGATTTGCCCACCAGTGGGAGAACAGTGTGGAATGGCTTAGGTATATGTTCTCTTGCTTTCACCGTGTTATCACATCACCAAAGTACAGCAAAGTAAATGTTATAATCAGGAGCAGTCTAAGACCTATCCTTAACATTTCACAAATCTTGTGTGTTTTTTTGATAAGCTTCTTACCTTCATAACAACTATGCAAATGTATTCTGTCTTGCTGCCTTAATTCATTCTTGTCCTCTGTTTTGCACGAAAAAAAAAAGCAAAATATTTATCTTTTACAGAGTCATCAGCTGGTGCCTGTCAACAGGAGCACAGCTTATTATCAAAGGAAGTATTTCTTTGCCTTGAATTTGGCATTAGTTACACATAGTTTCCTTATCTGGTAACATTAAGATATTTAAAATTTATTTGAACTGAAAAATACCTAAGCAGCCTAAAATGTTCAGACCCAAAATAACTTGAAAGCTTTTGACGGTGATCAGAAGTTGCACCGAGGGAGGTTTGCACTGGATATTAGGAGGAATTTATTCACTGAAAGGGTGTTTAGGCATTGGAACAGGCTGGCTAGGGAAGTGGTGAAATCACTGTCCCTGGAAGTGTTCAAAACATGTAGATGTGGTGCCTGGGGACATCATTTAGTGGTAGAGTTGGCAGTTCTGGATAAATAGTTGGACTTGATGAACTTAGAAGTCTTTTCCAACATTAAAGATTCTATGATTCTATAAACATGATACAAAACCAAGAGATTTTGGATGATTCCTTGATAGCCTCATTCCTCAATGCTCAATTGATTCTGCTGTTTGTAGGGATGTGTCTGATACTAATGAGATGTATGGGTTGTTGGAATGAAAGAGCCTATGGAGTTTAGTGGAAAGAGCAGAGATAAGAACTGTCTTTTAGATGGATTGCATGTGGGGTTACCACAGTCTGTCTTATTCATAAGTGTTCTGGGGACTTTAAAATTTACAATGATCTTTATTTCCTTCTCCTCAGCTTTTTGCACTAGGTGTTGTACTCTAGCTTACTTTTCACCTGCTTTAGCCGTGTCCGCTCATTTTAGATGCTGGTGAAGTTCCCATATTTTGTACAGAAGCCTCTGTCAAACATGACAAACAGCCAGGGAATGTTTAATGAAGAACATTACCTAAGAATCAGTCGAGTTCTTTTCAATACTAATCCTTAGGGAGTAGTTAACTTGATTTTTGCAAAATAAAGGCCATTTCCTGAAAAGCTTCTTTAAATTATTTTCCCCTGTTGTTGCTATGCCAAAATCCCAAACTTCCCAGTTTTGGAAGCTCTTTTTCAGCTCTGGTTCCTGCTCAGATCTATGACCTCCACTAGCTGCACTTCCTCTGCAGTGCTGCTCCCCAAAGCTCTCACTCCGTATGGTACAGATACCGTTGTCTTGAAGACAAGAAGGCAACACCTTTGGGTGGAGAAGACTGTCATGCAGAGAATAATACATAGAAAAGTGTGGAGATGAGTGATATTGTAGTGTACTTTATGCACGGGAGACTGTCATTGTGTTGAAGCCCATAAGTAATTATGTTCCCTCATGGAATGAGTCAATTCAGAAACATAGCCTTCACCTTTCAAACAAACTATTTATAGTGATAGCTGATTTCTTTCACATCTTCCTTTAAGGTGTGGGGAAAAGCAGGAAATTGCTGATGTTTTCTGGTGAAATCACAATTACAGCACAATGGAAGAGAAGTAGAAAACTTGTCATCACCCACAAGTTCAGATCTTGTTCTAGAATGCCTCCATTGCCTCCATGATCATTTTCCAACTCTTCCTATCTCTTCCTTTTACAGTAGCAACAGCTGTCATGTGCTAAAGTGAAGTAGGGAGCCATCAAAACAGATCCTAAGCCTTCTAAGCCCTGGCTTGTTGCCTGTAATTCCTATATCCCAGCCGTATGAAAGTACTCTGTTTCCCTTCTCTACATTACTGTATCTCGTATTGTTCCTTTGTCAAATACAAGTAGAGACATCAACTTTTCTAGGAACCAAGTGTACCATCAAATCAGAGCAGAGGTCTCAGCAGGCCTCCTGGAAAATGGCCAATGCTAGAGGCCCAAAGGAAAAATCAACCTAAAGAGAATTGGCCTGGACAATTAGGATCTGACCTGAATGTAGTGGATGTTTGTAGCCATATCTTACAGGTCACATTTCTCCTGAGCATGAGTATAACTCATGCTCTCACTGGCTGTGACCTTTTTCCCCTTGGAGTCTACCCTCTCGTCATTATGCTTCACGGACGACACCCAAAAACTGGTATGCATATTCTAAATGAATGAACAAGTTGAAACCAACTTGATTACAAAACAACAAGAATGAAATAAAGTTTTATTAGTATTAATCATGGTAGCCATGATTTCTCTGCTTTGCCAGCTGAAGCTATTAAGCAAGCTATTTGCTGATAGTCAGCAAAGGCTACTCTCTGAGAAAATTCAGGATGTTAATGTGATCCTGATAGGAATTTTCATTATGAGGAAGCAGCATGTAGTCCAAAGTAAGTAACACATGCTTCATGTCTCTCCGGCTTGCAGCAAACAAACCCTCCTTCCCTGCCTGCAATACTCCTTGAACTGAGCAAACAGAACTCCCACTGAGCATGGTGGGGTGGGGAGCAGAACATCTTGCTTGCTCATCCTGCCTCTGCCTGCCTGAGCAGGAGTTTCCTTCATCACTGGAAACACTGGTGGTAAAAAAAAGTGCTTTTGATCAATTCACAACTAATAACCAGAGTTATAAACACACAAACACCTTCCCTCCCTCATGTTTTTATTTGTAGCAACTACTGTTTAGTAAACCATATCAAGCTCCTACCCCTGTTAAGGGAAAAAAATGTATTAACCAAGGAAAATATTTTGAATCAAAGTACTTTGAAAGAGGACTTGGAAAACTGGATTTCCCCGAAAGAATTTGTTTGGGTTGATTTTTGGTTGGATTTTTTTTTTCCTTTCCTGGATCTTGGCTGTTCTAGTTGGCAAAACCTAAAAATCTGTTAACAATCCTGTGTTGGGTTGTTTTGAGGTTTTTTTAATGAATACAGCAATATATCAGGTAGCCATCAGTGTCTCCCCAATGGAAAAAACCCTAAACACTACCAAAATACTGCAGAGAATCCATTACCATTGATCCACTCATTTAAAAGAAACATAGTTCTCAGGACAACTGATGTTTATGGTCTTAGAAGTTGTTTTTTCTGAAGTACATACAACTAACATCTTACAGAAATGGTTTCATTCCTCCGTATAGATTCAGGTAGAGCTTTTGATGAAGGAAATTAGGGGATCATGCTTTTTGTGTTAAATATGAGCTCCTTGTTTCCTCTCATCTACTGGAAAAGTAGTGCAATCTACCTGGCCCAGCAATATCTGGGGATATTATCGTGGCCTAGTGAAACACTCTCCAGGTTGGAGGAATACAATTGTTCCCTCACAATTTACATGAAATAACCCGATTACAAGAGGTCTCAAATTCTCGCTTTACATAAAAAAAAAAAATCTTGGGGGTGAACCCCACCCCTGTGCTAAGTGCAGGGCACTCATTGCCAGTCCTGTCAACAGCCCTACAGAAGTCCCTGAGTCTGCACATTTCCTGGCACCTTGTATGTCATTTGATAATCTCAAATGAAGATGGTGCCCCCCTTCTCAACCCAAGATTTTTGGGGCCACAGCTCCTCATGGAATATTAGCATGTATCCTAAGTCTGGCAAATGCTGTTGTGCAGTGGCATTTTGTCTGTCTTTTTAAACTTGTGTCCATCACAAACTTGAATTAAGCTCACACAGAACTATGAGGTTAAGAAAAATAATTTGTGTGGGGAAAGAAAAGTACTTGATTAAACAAGCAACTTTCAACTGTTTAATGATGCTAATGTTAAAATGTTGAGTGATGGCTAACTGCTACGTCAAGTTTCTGCATAAATTCACCTAAATGGTACTATCTACAGACTAGGGAGGACAATTCTTCCAGAAGTGCTCATTCAATGGAAGACAAGGTCTGTTTGGAAGTTTAGCACCTCAGACCTTTCCTGTGAAATTCTCATGAGACTACAAAGTCTCAAAGGTCTCACTCCAGAAGTGAGTTTCAAAGTGAGCAGTTTACCAGAGTAAGAAATACCGAAGATTTGCATAATTTATCCTTGGAAAATTCTATTGAGCAAACTGGTTGAGGCCCAAGACCTCAACTTTGGTTGACAGATGTTTTGTAGTAATGGTATAAGGGCTATTACTATTGGATTAAAATAAAATACAAACCAAAGCAGAACAAAGAGAAAATGGGTATGGGAAACCATGACAATCCCATACTATTTATCTGTGATTTCATCTTCATTATGGGTAATAGCATATTTTCTATCCTGAGCACTAAGGACTGCTGTAGTTGCCTCCAGACCTATTCTCCCTGTCTGTGAAACCCACCTCTGGGTTGGGGATGCAGCCTTAAGCATGCACGCAGCAGAGGAGAGGGGAGGTGCCCCCCCACACAAACAATAGCCATACCAGAGCAGGCTGGTGCCCACCACAGCCCCTCTTCCCCTGTGACCCATGCCAGAGAAGTGCCTTTCCCCATGTCCCCCTAGGCTGAGACCACTGACCCTTATGCTGCCACAGCTGGGACAGTGAAGAAACCAGCCAAGTGGCCCCTGAGGGACATCTTGCATTACAGTGTCAAAGCTGCAGCTGGCTGGATGTGCAAGCCTGCCACAGGGTTGTTTTTTACTGGTTAACTAAGAAACCATTTGATATAAATAATGGCTTTTCAAAGGGCCTCCCACCTGAAGAGGCATATGTTGTTATTTGAATTACTATAATGAGCTTAATCTTACTCTTAATCTCACCATTTCCATTCACAGTATCTATACATATAATAGAAAATTACATACTTATCTCTCCATGTATACATGCACACTCTGTACATACAGGCTGTGTTTACTCTTGTCCAACCCTGAGCTGGCAGGCAGCCTGCTCAGGTGTACAATGCAACAGTGGCTTGGTACTCTCCTTCACAGGTGAGTGGAGGATTTTGGCCAGAAACACATCACTGCTGTGACTTGTTACAACATGGTTCTCGAAAATGTAATCCTAATCTAATCAGGCAATCTGTGACCCCATGGGACCATTTATGTTAAGCGTTTCCTGACAGCATAGAAGACTTCTTGTTATCTGCAGAATTGAAAAGACAGATGTATCCCCACAGTCCCTCATAATGCCCTGGAGCATCACCTGCTTAAGGTGTGAAGGCAGGAGTCATACTTAAGCATTTTTCTAGACAAAAAATGAGACCAATATTTCTGTCACTAAAAGTCTCTGCTTCTAACAACAAAATGCAAACATTTTAAAAGAAAATACCTCATAGGTCAAAGCAGCACGAAGATATCGTTTTTGTGAGTTGTGTTCTGCTGAAGATAATATGCAGTTGACCTTGATAAAGTAAATTCTTGTTCGCATTTTGTCCGTGTGACTTTTTTCAAACTGGGTTACTTAGTGTAATTAAAAGAAGAACTGGCTTTAATTAGAAATTTCTAGGGGAAGAAATTATGAGGGAAAGGAATAGGCTGACTGATTCTATTTTATTTGTTCAGTCAGTGGAAATGAAAGCACTTGCATTAAGAGTTTACATTACCATCCTAGTGTCCAGTCATTTGTCCTTTATACAATATTTTAAAATGCAGAATTGAGCAGGAGTGATAATTGCCCATGTAATTGTTATTGCTGATTTGTTTACCTGCTCTTTGCTAATATCCTCAGGGCAAAGGAAAATGTCTATAAAATTAATGTATTTTAAAAGTATAGCAATAAACTTTATATCAATGTTAATAATTTAATTATAATATTTTAAATGGTTTATTGATTTTATTCCTTGTTTTGAAGGCTGCTTTAGGATAAATTGCTTCAATTTAAACTGTACAATGTAGTCCTGGGATTTCTCCACTCATTCCCATGAAGTATATGTTTAGAATACAAGTTTTCCTCCAAATTTTAGAAGTTTTAGTTGAAGGTACTACATTTTAGTGAGATGTGGGTTTCATTTTAGCCACTACTAATTCTGACTAGCTTTTTTTCAGCAGTAAATATGATGAATCAGAAAATAAATTATTTTAGAATTATGATGGTGTTTCATAGCTGGTAGAGATGGTCAGTCTCTTGTGAACTGGGCCTGGTGACTGCCTAAAATACAATCTGTGTCTTGCCAAAGTCATGCCATCAGGCCGCTCATCAGCTGTCGTGCAAAGCTACTGGAAGATGAGAAATTGTTTGCTTCACTTGGTAATTTGCCCTGGTTTTAATAATTTGTGTTTCGTTTTGTATCTGAATGCTCTGGCTTTAGATTCCTGTTATTACTTCTTTCTTTGTTCCTCTTTCTGCTACAGCACTGATGAGCTGACCAAGTGAGCCCTTTCTTGCCCTCTGCCCTATTTTTAAACTGTGTGCCAAATTCCAGCATTAGTTTTATCAATGCCATGCACTGAGATAAAATATCTTATTCATTACATCCTTATCTCATATCCAGAAATTAACTCCGTCATTTTGCTGAAGTAATTTACTTGGATACCTGTTAGGCTTTGACTCTCTAATTCTTTACATTGACTAAGAGTTAACACTTATATTCTTTACAATGTTTCTGCTTTTCAGATGACAGCTTTTTATACAGTTTTTGCTAGCTACATTACTCTCATCGCTGTTTGTCACACTGACAGTACCACATCTCTTCAAGTTTGATTAAGATTGATTTTATATTTACTTTACAGGACATTTAGGAAACCCAAAAGGAAACATCAGTTTTCAAAGACAACTGTCTCATTGATAACTACTCTGAACCACTCATCCAGTTCTTAACACAGTGAATTTGTGCTTTATTGCATTATAAAGTAATTTTTTCTTTCTGATTGTTAACATGTGGTGCTAAGTCAAGCACTTGAAAAAATTAATACAGCTATGACATTACCTTTGAGCATCCAAGCCTGTACTCTCATCTCAGGTTCCTCTGATGCAATCTGTTTTTCCATTAGATTTTTGTTGGCTGGCACACATAACATTTGAATGCTTCATTTAATTATTAGTCTTTCTTTTGCATCATTACTTTTCTTTGTGTCGTCATCTGCTGCTCCTCACAGTTGGAGGTATGAATGCCATGGTGAAGATGGGTGTATCAGGGCTTGTGTGCAAGCCTATGTGCAACAGACAATTATCATTACTAAGTGGTCAGTCCCTGAACAGGCTAGTTGCAGTTATACAGATGATGATTTTGGATGAAGATATACAGTTGATTAAGTAAGCCTTCCACGATTCAAAACAGATTTGCTCAGAGAAGCTCATTCCTGTCCCATCAGATAATCAGTGCTTAACTGAAGCTCACTAGCACTGAAACCAGTAGGCTTTAGGAACTCTGTTGGCACCTATGCTTCATTCCATGTTCCCATTCCTGCTATAAGAATAAAATTTACCGGATTATAAGCCAGTAAATAAAAACCTTTCTTTTACTGTTACTGCTGTGATTGACCTGCAGTCAGCACATTGCAAGATCTCACCAGGGATCACCTTGCACATCACTCTCACCCTGAGCAGAGTCTGAGCAAGCCTACGGTGCCACTGACTTTGCCATCTCTTGCTGCACCACACAGCAGCAAGTTACTTTGGTGCAAAGTTTCATCCTTTATACACCCCAGGAAGTAAATACATCTTTGTGGATGTGTCCTTGAACCTGCCTGTTTCTGTATTTGAAAACATTGTTATGATTGTTTAAACAAGGTTTGCCAATGACTGGTATTACTCTAGGTAGTGTATGGTTGCATGGGTCCCATTTTTACTTTTTAAATTTTGACCAGTTATGCCTTCCTCTAGAATTTCCCTCGCCTGCCAGCATGTGTTTAAAATGAGCATTTCTGGTTTTTCTTTTTTTTAATGTTTCATTCTTANATATTTACATATTTATATAGAGGCAGGAAGTTTTTTCTTTTGTAACTCTGACACTTTAAAAGTTACTAACTTCATAAACCATGGGTTTACCCTCTCTTAGATGGTCAGGGCCTCTCATTTAGAGCTGGAACAGAGCCTTTGTCTTTGCAAGTTAAAACACCAAGAGCAAGGGATCAATGAATGGTGGAGCAGCAGCACGCTGCTTGCTGTTCTCAGCATGCGTGTCAGTGAGGGGATCTATCACAGTTGCATGGGGATGGTATTCAGCATTGCCTTATGTGTCACCATGTATGTACAAAAAAGAGAATGCAAAGTGGCAAAGAATTCAGAACTGCTTATCTTGGGAGGGGATAACATTTACAGACAATTCTTCTTCAACATAGAGAATTGAACTTTTAGAAAACAATAATATTTTTCTTTACAAGAAAAAATAACACTTGTTCCTTGACGGCATTGTTTCTTAGCTAGAATTAGAAACAAATTTCATGCTGCACAAAGCCTCCAAGGACATTACTGAACCTGTGAAGTATATACCTGTGGCTGCATGGGGGCTCTCAGCTGTGAGCGAGTGGGTAAAACATGTTCAGAAAAGTCCCTCTCAGTCAAGATTTTTCTGAATTATCTTTTCAGGTTCACATGCTTTGCTCTTCATTTTTATTCTTTATCTTCTGAACCTGAATACGAACACGAATAGTCATAATTCTTTTTGACAATAGTATTAACTTCATTTTAAGTGGGTTTTTGTTTTTGTTGTTGGGTTGGAGTTTTTTCCCTCTTCTGATTTCCTGCTTTTTTGGACAGCTTTTACTCTTGTACATTGATCTTATACAACCATACATTATTTGGCAGAGATTTTGTACTATGTTTATTTTCCAAGTAAATCTGATAAAATCGGATCATTTTACTGCAAATATGACAAATTATGCTCAGAAATGTTCTCCCAGGGAAAAAATGGAAATAAAAGACTGGCATTATCTGCAAATCAACTGCTACCATTATAATTTACAAGAAACTTATAATCATCCCAGGAATCAGTTGCATGTTATCCATGGCATGGGAGGCGCTGCATATGCTGTAGTAGGTTTGATCAGCTAGAGTATCTCCTGTGACAGCTACTACATGTACTTAAGTTCACAACACATCTAATATTTTCGTAAGGAGATCTAATAACACAAGCTGAAAGTAGCACATTATTTTCATTTTCAGAGATGACACTTGTGAAAAGACTTGAGTAAAGTCACAGACTTACAGAATCACATCATATATTCTTTAATTGGAAGGTACCCACAAGTGCCATCAAGTCCAACTCTTATTGCCAAGAATGATAGAAGATCATGGCAATGGATACAGAGGTGCGATTTTTTTTGGCTTAATAACATACAGAGTATTGTAGTATCTTTGTGAAATATAAAATATGTCTCAAAAGGCACTTTTCATGCAGATGTTTTTTCAGCAACACAGTTAACACAGAAAGTTTGTAAAAGTATTTTTAGGAAGCTGTGTAAAAAAGGGAAGCATACTAAATTAAAGGAAAAAGAGCCATTCTCTTCTCAAATTCACTGAAACAAAACACTTCCTAAGATAACACTATTGAAATAACTTGGTAACTGTCATAGATATTTAAACCTGCAGATTTTACCAAGTTGTGTATCAGATTACAATGAAATGTGATACTTCAGGTAGCTCTGACAGAATTATCTGTTCTCAACTAGTCAGCCTTTTAATTTCATTTAGTACTGGTGGCTGAAGTTTAGGAAAGTACAGGACTTGTTGTAGAACAAAATCAGTAATCACAGTTTCCAGATGAGAGAGAGGAGAACAGAAATGGTGGAATACTGTAGTCACCTGCAACAGCCTACTGTCAGTGGGAAATGCATTGTTTGACCCTGCACCACAGCAGAGGACTCTTGGAGAAATAGTCAGCCAGAACTGAGCTTCAGTTGGTGTCTCATGCTTTGCTGTGCCCTCTATTAGAAAAACAATGCTCACAGTCCTGTCAGTGTGTCCTGTCAGTGTGCACTCAGCACATGGACTTCATACAGCGTGTCTCTCATGCAGCCCTTTCCGAAGCTTCAGCTTTCTTTCTCACTGGAAGATAGCCTCTGTTTCCACTACAGTGTTCAGTATAATAACATACTTAGGATTGATGAAAAATCACCCATGCGGAAAGTACCTTTTCGATGAATAAGGTGTAACAGATATATAGATAGTTTCCTTGCAAAGGACTGAAAAGTATAAATTAGACGTATTCTTCAATTTAATCTCATGTATTTGTGAAGAATGTCCATAGAATTTGTGTTTGTTGAAAACAGTAAAAAGCTGTAAGAACAGGAAGGTTTTTGAAGACAGCCCTCCACACAGCCCTGTTTCTCAGCAGATGCATTTGCCAGCAGTTATTCATAAAAGCCTAAACCTGCTGGGCCCTGCAAGGAGCTTGTGCTCATGACCGTTGATTTCTATTGTCTCTGGCAACCTTAATCCAAGCTCCATTTTGCCTCCTTCTTCTATTCAGTCTGAAAGAATAACTAACATGTCAATCAGTTTTACTGCCTGTACACAGAAGGCATGACTGACAGAAGCAAGTATCACTTTCCAGCGACACAGTATTTTTACAGTAACTTGCTGAAAGCATTAACAGGCTAATAAAACTGGAAGTTTATTTAAAGAAAAGATATGCCTGAAAATTGTGTCTACATTGATTTTTTTATCTTGTCCCATTTCCTTAATTTTTAAAGCAAATAAATTTACTTTATTTACATCTGGAGAAAATAAAACCAATCCATTTTGTGTGTGAATGTAATGCTTCTTGCTTCAGGAAATCTGATCTTTGTTCTCCTGGATGCATTCCCTATTCTTTCCTCTATTCTTTCTCACACAACAGAGCGTTAATACTGTCTGACAAAGAAAAAGGAAATTGCACTACAGAGCCTTTTCATAAGCATTATTTTTCTTACCACTAAATGATGACTAGAGAGAGGTTGCGCTGCCGTCGTTTGGATCGGTTTGTGAAGATTGCTTTTAATTAAGGAATGATACCCAATTTTACAAGGCACTCATCCAATTCTTGTGTATGAAACACTACTGGATTCCTACAATCAAGGAACTCGACAGAATAATGTTTTTCTTCTGCCTTTTTCCTTACCTGCTCCAACATCTCTGTCTTAAAGACAGACTTTTATCTAGCTTTTATGTTACGGACTTTTATCTTACGGACTTTTATCTAGCAAACATTTAGAGACTGCTGTAACTTAATTGACGTGAACGAGGCCTTTGAAGCTGGAACAAAACTTGTGCCTATGACGTATATAGTCCGTTTGTTAGGGGCTTTTGGTTTCCACGGGGAAAGGCTTGGCAGGCAGGCCCGTTGCACTAGAAAGCCTCAATACGACACTTACAGACAAACCCACACTCGCGGGCAACACCCGCCGGGGCTCCTGCCCCTGAGGGGGAGAGGAGGGGCCGCGCGGCCCCGCCC
>WEIV01011878.1:0-16580 GCA_013390005.1 Calyptomena viridis | reverse complement strand
CAAGGTAACAAGATGTAAAATCCCACAATCCAGCACTTCCTGACCCTGCTCCTATGAAAACCACCTGCCAGCACTGAGGGCAGGCAGCAGTTCCCTGCTGCTGGAGCAATGGCCAGGGGAATCCTGACAAAAAGGAGGGAAGAGGAAAAAAGGGACTTACGTTCTCAAATTTTTTGACGTAGTTGTAGGTGAGGATGTCAGCTTCCTGGAGATCCACGTCAGGATCCAGGGGCTCTCCCACCAGGGTCTTCCAGAAGGAGGGCAGGAGGTCCAAGGGCAGAGGAACATCTGCTCGGATGGCAATTCCCAGGAGCTGCCCAAAGAAATGGAACAGCTGCTCCTCGGCGTAGGTGATGGGGCTGGGAGTCAGGATGTACCTCCCCTTTGGAAAAAACAGGGAACACAGCACTGGAGTCAACAAGGGCCCTGAGGAGCCACGTGGTAACAGGTAGGAAGGATAATAACAATGTGATTACAGCATGGGAAGGAGCCTGGAATTTACACAATGATCCCACATCCCTTCATCATCATTCCAGAATCAAATCAACACCATTTTTGTGTATTTTGACATTTCAGTTGTGGGATGTTTCTGAAATACAGCCTGGCTTTGCAGAGCCAGGTATGCTATGAAGTTGATTTTTGGCTGAGGGAATGACCTGTTTCCTACCAGGTGAATATTCCCAAGAAGGAATGACACCTCAGCTACCGAGAATTCTTTGGGCCATAGTTTTATCTTGTTTCTACAGAACATCCTCTGCACAAAATAAGACACTAAATATGCACTAAGTAGCATGGATGGAGCATCTTATTCCACTGGGAATGTGACTGACCTTCCTGGTGGCATTCCTGGACTTCACCAGTTTGGTCAACCAAACTAGTGAACCCCATTCACTCAGAACTCTGACCAGGACTTAAATCCTAATTCTGCTACATTTTGCATTTTAAAGACTTGGCTCCTTCTCCAAGTGCAACAGGGATTCACCAACAGCCATTCCCAGCTCCCTCAGGATGTGGGATCTGCCTGGTGACACGCACTGGGAGGGGCTGTTGGTCTGAGGCCTCTCTCTGTCCCTCCACCCAAACATGTTCCACTCCTGTTCAAACCCAAAACAGAGCAAAACCACCTCATTTTTGGCACTGAGATCTCACACCTTGTTCTTATTGACAGCAGAGCTGGGGCACAGCAGGAGCAGGGAGAGGGAGGAGCTCTGCAGCTCTTTGCACACTTGCCAAAGGAAGTGACGGAAAGATCCACCTGGAAGGGAGATAAGGAAAACTGTGAAAACGGGCATTTGCCTCCTGCTGAATTCCTGAATGCAGCACTGTGGGAAGAGCAGGAATGTGTGTTCTCCCAGCTGGCCTGCAAATGGGATTTGCTGCTGGACTGGGAGGTGGATGGTGCTGTGCCACAGCAGCAGACACAGCACAGAGTCTGAGCCACACACACAACATCCATCTCCTCACAGACACTCTGCAACCACCACAAACTTCCCAAAGACAGGAATTCCCCTTGGGAGAACTGTGCCGTTGCACAATTGGAGTTGGTGACATGAGAAGTGTGGTTTGGGCTCCACATTCCCTCATGGATGTCCAACAAGGAACAGGTCAATCAGCACAGAAAACATGAATTTGGGTGGCAGGTATTGGTTTGCTGCTTTGACCAGCTGACACCTGCCTGGATTTCCCAGTAATTACTGACCAGCTCTGCAGAGCTCAATTTCCTTGTGTTTAAACAAGTCTCTTCCTCAAAATACAGACTATGCCAGCATGGAAACACAATCAGTTGTCAGGAATTTGAACTGAGATGTTGTCTGGTTTAAATTCCTAACTTTCAAAGAGGGTGGGGGGTGTTTTAGTGCAATTTGGTTTAATAAGAATTGTATCATCAAATCCCATCATTATTCTGACAAATAGGGAAATAACTAATCATGTGGAGGAGCAGAGGGGCAGATTATAGATCCTGGTTCATGAATTCCATCCCCTTGCAATGATTCTGTGCAACTTAGAGATGGTGCTGGGGAGGGGAAAAAAGAGACACTGGACTAATGTAAATTGGGGTAAAATGAAGAATACTGGAGCCTTTAGGAAGAAGGATGAAAACTGCCTTGGCTTCAGCTTGGCTGCATCTGTGAGTGGAGGGATAAGGCAGAGAAAAACAGGGAGGAGAAAGGAGTGACAGCAACCATGGATCTGACTAGTAAGCAAGGAAACATCCTACATTGTTTAGGGAAAAACATACATAATGCTCCAAGTAAACAAAGGAACCCCCATCATTCTATCAGCCACGAGATCAGTCATTTTCTTCCTGAATTCCCTGAACTTCCTGGGATCAGACTGCCCTGCACAGCAGTGGGAGCGGGCTCTGGGAGGCCCACTTTGGGACAGAGATGCCATTTACTATTTCCCTATGCACACAGGGAGCCCAGTCCAGAAGGGGATTCCCCTCTTTCCACGTGCAGGACTCCAAAGCCCAGGAAGGGAGCACATTCCATGAAACCCCGGGCTCTCCCTGCCCCTGGACTCACTGGTGCCATGGACCTCCTCGCCGGTGAAGCGGATGTTGAAGGCGTAGGTGGGGTCCCCCCCACTGGCCAGTTTGACACAGAGCTGGGAGGAGGGGACACAGCCCAGCTGCCGAGCTGCCTGGCAGAAGTAGGAATTCTCCGAGGAACGGATCTCCCCTGGGGAGACACACAGGGAAAATAAACCCCCACGCCCACAGCCTTGGTGCCAGCCAGCACCTGAGCTCGGGGGAAAGCAGGGCTGACTTGGGATGGGATTTGAAAAGGATCTGTGGTTCCCATACCTCCCACGATTTCCAGGGGATCCAGGGTGATCTCTGGGGCGGCGTGGTCGGCAGTTCTCTGCACAGTGGCATTGAGCACCCTGTTCATTACAGTGACTTTTGTGTCGTAAAAGATCAATCCTGAAGAAACAAACACATTTCAGGGCAGCTCACTGATCCTTCTACAGCCTCCTTTCCTGAAATTCTCCAAGAGACAATGGTAGAATAATAATTTCCCCTTCTTTAGGGAGGTAAGACGTGGCTAATCCAGAATCCTTTAGAAAAGTATTTCATCNAACCATGGATCTGACTAGTAAGCAAGGAAACATCCTACATTGTTTAGGGAAAAACATACATAATGCTCCAAGTAAACAAAGGAACCCCCATCATTCTATCAGCCACGAGATCAGTCATTTTCTTCCTGAATTCCCTGAACTTCCTGGGATCAGACTGCCCTGCACAGCAGTGGGAGCGGGCTCTGGGAGGCCCACTTTGGGACAGAGATGCCATTTACTATTTCCCTATGCACACAGGGAGCCCAGTCCAGAAGGGGATTCCCCTCTTTCCACGTGCAGGACTCCAAAGCCCAGGAAGGGAGCACATTCCATGAAACCCCGGGCTCTCCCTGCCCCTGGACTCACTGGTGCCATGGACCTCCTCGCCGGTGAAGCGGATGTTGAAGGCGTAGGTGGGGTCCCCCCCACTGGCCAGTTTGACACAGAGCTGGGAGGAGGGGACACAGCCCAGCTGCCGAGCTGCCTGGCAGAAGTAGGAATTCTCCGAGGAACGGATCTCCCCTGGGGAGACACACAGGGAAAATAAACCCCCACGCCCACAGCCTTGGTGCCAGCCAGCACCTGAGCTCGGGGGAAAGCAGGGCTGACTTGGGATGGGATTTGAAAAGGATCTGTGGTTCCCATACCTCCCACGATTTCCAGGGGATCCAGGGTGATCTCTGGGGCGGCGTGGTCGGCAGTTCTCTGCACAGTGGCATTGAGCACCCTGTTCATTACAGTGACTTTTGTGTCGTAAAAGATCAATCCTGAAGAAACAAACACATTTCAGGGCAGCTCACTGATCCTTCTACAGCCTCCTTTCCTGAAATTCTCCAAGAGACAATGGTAGAATAATAATTTCCCCTTCTTTAGGGAGGTAAGACGTGGCTAATCCAGAATCCTTTAGAAAAGTATTTCATCGAATTCCAGAATAGTTTGGGTTGGAATGATCCTAAAGCCCACCCATTTCCCCCCTCTGCCATGGGCAGGGACACCTTCCACTATCCCAAGTCCTGTCTAACCTGGTGTACTTGTTCCTGGAATAAGTGCACTGGGATAGAACATGGATGAACACAACTCCAATGTTCTATAAATCCCAGCAACTCCACCACAATCTCTGTAAATAGAAACACTTTGAAAATAGTTTTCAGAAATCCAAGATGTTCTGACAGTAAAGGTACAGGCAAGAAAACACGACAAAAAATAGTGCTGTGACACTGCCTCAAAAATATATCTAACATCTAATATCTCTATAAAGAGAAACCTCTGAACATTCCTCACATCCCCAAGCTGGTTTACAAGGGTTTTTTTCCAGCTGGGCCAATACAAAAACCTCCTTAACACACTGACACCTCTGGTGAATTCTGTATCATCTTTAGAAGACAAATTTAGTGCAATGACCCAAATCTTGAGTTTGTTTGTTGTCTAATGAAGGCTGTAAAAACTACTTGAAATGCTGATGCACAATAAGTATTCTCTTGATCTCACTGATTCTACAACTTCAGTGACAAAGTCCTGGGACTTTCACCTGATGTGCTGCTTGTTGACAATGANACCCAAATCTTGGGTTTGTTTGTTGTCTAATGAAGGCTGTAAAAACTGCTTGAAACACTGATCCACGACGAGTATTCCCTTGATCTCACTGATCCTACACCTCCAGCAACAAAGTCCTGGGACTTTTCACCTGATATGCTGCTTGTTGATAATGGTTTTAATTTATGGATACTCCCAAGATGATAAGGGAACGTCTAGAAGTTGGGCCAAGGTGCAGAGTAACAAGTTCATTGCAAGATCTCCCTCCTGTCCTTTACAAAGCAAACCAAGAGGGAGAGAAGGCTGCCCCTGTGAGTGCTCTGGGGCATGGCCAGGGTGCCCCCTCACCTTTGGCCTCCTGCAGCAGGGCAGCGATGCTGTTCCTGTACATCTCCGTCTGCCGCAGCTCCACCAGCGGCAGGAAAAACGTCTCCAGTGTCGTGTTGAGGGACTGGAGCAGAGCAAAGCGCAGGCGCAGGCTCTCCACGGGAACATCTGGGGTGGGAAACGTCCAGTCAGAGGGGAAAGAGATTCCACACCTGCTTCCCAGCCCCTTCTAAAGATGCACTTCTGGTCCCTGCGCTGAGGGTGCAAAACCGGCCTGGATCCGTGATGTTCCTTCCTGGATCTTGAGAGTTTAATGTCTGAGTCCAGGATCTCTCACCATCCCTGAATTTGCATTATGTGGAGCCCCTCTCAAAGGGACTTAGTGTTTAGAACAGGATTTAGGTGATGGAAGTTGCCCCAGCCTTCCTTCCCCCTGGCAGCCCAACTCTTCAGGTATTTCCTGCTCCAGCCTGATCTAGGAATTCTACCTGGAGAGCAGGGAGCAGCTGCAGCACATTCCTAACTTTGTCCAAGCACATCCAAGGACAGAAGACCCAGACCCAGTGTCCCCTCATCCCACCAAGGCTCCAAGCTCCAAAAGAACATCCCCACCACCCGGGGACAGTTCAGGAGCACTGCCCAGCTCTTCCACACAATCCATACGTACTCAACAGACAGGAAATCCTGGGATCTGCTGCGTCAGCTGGGTCCAGATACACCTCATGGGGATGGAGCCGTGCTGGAGTGATGGCCAGGTGACGGCACAGCCTGTTGATGTACTGGACAAGGACCACATCCATCTCCAGGCTCCACTTATGGGATGCTTTCTGAGCATGTCTAGCATCAATGCAGGCACACCTGGGGCAAAGGGGGGTAAAACCTGCTGATCCCAACCCAAAATTGCTCACTCAGAGTGTTTGTATCACCACATGTGTTGTAGGAACTGCTGGTGCTGTGCTCTCCTCTCTCCTTTACTTAAGCAGAGCTGTTTCGTTACAAAAATTCCAGCTGAGAACAAGAACTGATTTATCATCCACTTTTCCTCACTGTGATTAAATAATTAGGAAAAAAGGAGCTGGTTATTAAGCTCACTTAGTGTTCCATCTCCTCTGAAGGAGATATGAGGGGAGGGGATGTGGCAATTAGCTTGTGGCCTGACACAGGGAGATAAGGAGAATTCATTTAAGGGTTTTTCTTCCTGTACAAGATTAAGAAAAAATGAACTGTTCCCTCTTTTACAACATTTCTGACCAAGTAAGAACCTGCCAGTTAAACAATTACCCAGTGCACTGGTTGTGGAAAGAAACCAGAGACAGCTGGAGCTACAATATTCTCACCAGGAGAATTTATTATGCAGTTTAGAAGCCATAAAGGACATTTTGGCACCTGATTTTGTTGGCTCTGCTACAAGAAGTCAGGAACCTGCATTTGGACAGCACAGAGAACCTTTTAAAGCATGTTTTGAGAAAACAACCAATTTTCTCTACAGGCCTTCCATGGATGGAAATTGGAGTGTTAAAGCCACGTGGAGCAGGAGCGCTTTGGATCCAGTTTTTTTAAACACATTTACAAAGAGATTGTGCAGGATTTACCTTTCAAAGTGCAGGTCATAGCCACAGGAGAGGATGGCTCTCCACACACTGCGGATGTCCTGCTTGGAGCGATCCACCACAAATCTGTGAAACCCATCCAGGGTCAGGTACTTCTCCTCAGGAACTGAGAGCAGAGACACGGCCAGCAGAGAATTAATGACTTGCTCTGAAGTTCACAGCTCACCCAGGACAAGGAGGTGGCTCCCAGCTTTGTCCTGGCTCTCCCATCCCACCATGGATCGTTTCCAGAGTAGTTCAACCTGGCCCTCAGTCAATGGCACTGGTTCCCTCCCCTCTCAAGGATGCCAATCTTCACTACCCTCTGGAATAGCTCCATCTAACCAGGTATCAAGGATCCACACGTGGCTGAATGCCCAAATTCCCTTTTTCTGAACTAACCTGGCATTCCCTAGAGGGAAGAGCAGAATCCAAACTCAGCTCTACTCACTCCTTCACCTGACTGGAGGAAAATTCCAAGCATAACCTCTGCCATGGCACAGCTGTGCTGTCTCCTCCATGGATTCACTTAGGAGGTATCTGGAGCTTCTCTTTCATCCATTTTCCTCTTGTAACTTAAGAATTTTCCAACATAAATTGGTTCAGCCTCATAATATCCTAATGCCCCAGTACACTAAAGCCTTGACACTACACCCCTGAGGAAGTTCTGTACTCAATGTACTCACACAGTTTACACTCTGTTGGATGAATGGTGTGAGCACAATTTGCTCTCACACTGATACCCCAGACTGACAGGGATACAAATAAAAGCAGCATTTTAAATCACTATTTTAAAAAAATTAAGTTCACCTCACTAAAAACAAAGGCAAACCAAATCTATCGTGACATAAACATGGCAATAAAAAAATGTAATTTCTTTTCTACAATGTAAAACTATAACAAATTCTCTCCAGCTCCTACCTTCCTGTTTCTTTGTGGGAGACTTTTCAGGGTCCTTCTCTTCAGGTTTGCTCTTCTCAGGAGATTTTGGCTTCACAATAGGTTTCTTCTCACTTAAGGCTGTTCGGCTGAGGGGCAAAGTGAATATTGGAATCAAAGTTTTCTTTGGAAAACTCATGAAATCTGAGAATGGGTTGGAAGGACCTTAAAGCTCATCCAGTCCCATGGGTAGGGACACCTTCCAGAATCCCAGGCTGCTCCAAGCCCACCCAATCTGGCCTTGACTCAAGGCTTCAAGAACCCAAAACATTCCTTGAAGGTCTTTTACAACCTCAAAGTCCCTCTTTCAACCCACACAGAGAGGAGGGAAGACCAAAACCCTGGATTTCTACAGAGAAATCCAACGTTCCACAGGTGCCCAGAGGCTGAAGACACCAACCTGACACTGTTGAGCATGGACTTCTCCTTGGCAGGGGGTTTGGTGACCGGGCGCTTGGTGCTCACCACCTTCACCGGGTGCTGCTCCTTGCCAGCCTTGTTGTACTTGCTCTTGTCAAATTTGGGCTTGGGAACCCCGTATTTCCTTAAAATCTTCCAACACAGAAAGGGAATGATTACCCAGTGCCTCCCAAGTGCCAAAGAAAGAGGATGGGAACAGTTTTCCAAGCACTACCTGGGTGAGCTGGTCCTCCAGCACCTTCTTGGGCGGGCGGACGTTGGTGAAGAAGATGTGGAGGAGGTTCCCAGGAGTCTGGGAATTGATCTGCTCTTTGCTGAGGTAAATGTCAGCAACCTTGATAGGCTTTGCTGGGGTCAGGCTCAGCATTTGCTCAGAATGGACACAGCTTTTGAATATTTCAGTGAGGACTTCTCGAGCGCCCAGCACCAATTTCTCACCTAATCAGGAAAACAAAAGCAATATGGGATAAAACCCCAGGAAAACTGATTAGAATTTGAAATGTGAATATATATTTTGCATTCAAGTAATATAGTTTATCATATGGATTTGCTTGGAGACAGAAAATCACCTTTGTAGTGAAAATAATTACCTTTGTAGTAAAAAAAAGTCACTTTTGTAGTGGGAAAAACATCACATCTGTAGTGGGAAAAATTACTTTTGTAGTGGAAAAAAATCACTTCGTAGTTGAAAAAATAATCTGTAATTGGTATTTGAGGGACAGTAGTGGGAATGAAAAACGTAGATTATTTATGATGCCAGTATAAAAAGGAACAATTGAACTAGTAGGCAACTGAACTTCCTCCAAGTATTTTCTTCCCCTGACTCAGGATTATGGCCTGTTCCAGCTTTTTAGGGTCTGTACAAGTTTTATGCTGGTAGAGAATATAAATATAAATTACTACTTGAGCAGTTTCTCCCCCAAATTCTGCTGTGTCTAATAAGTTATCACAGTGGTTGTTTTCTCAAAGAATTCCCTAAACAATTCCATCAGTAGTTTTTTGGGTTGATGAGGAAGGTGTTTTTGGTGGGATTTTGTTGTTTATTTATTTTAATTTATTGTTTGATTAGCTGTGAGGACAGCTGAGCCACATTCAGATTGGAAATAACTACAGGAGGGAAGGACTTGCTTTGAAATTCCTGTCACCCCTCAATTAGTGACACTGAGCCAAGGAGAACCTGAGCCCTGTATGTCCCCAAAAATGCCAAATACAAGTGAGATATTTGCCCCTATGGACCCACATACCTTTTATTGACTTATCATTGAAATAATCTTCTAGTGCTGGGCTCCCTTGGGTGTCAAATAAACTCTGGTTGACAGTAGACACAGTTAAAATCTCCTCAGTTGACATCTCCATCAGCTCATCTTCCCCATCCAGGCTGGACAGGCCAATGAGGTCACTGCTGTTAAACAGGCTGGCTCGGATTTTCTCTATTTTAGCTCTGGATCTTATCTGTACAAACAAGGAAATCAGTCACCAGGAATTCTGAGCACACGAATTAACCTCCATTTATATGGATTTTGTTCTAAGCTTTCTGCTCTCCCCACAGAGATCGTCACTGCTGCATCTCTTCTAAGTCTTCTACAGCAATAATTTGATATCAAAATTCATGTTCAGCCTAAAAAACCACCTAAGATCATCTGCCACTGACATCCCTGTGCTGGGAGTTCCTCGGTTCTGAACCAGCTATTCCATGGCCTAGTCTGGACAGAGCCCTTGGAAACATGAAGCAGCTGAAGGTGTCAGACAGGTAACCTGTCATTATTTATAACTCTGCTGTTCTTCCTTCAATTCTCCACTCAGAAAAATCTCAATTAGCACAGGCCTTGAAGCCTCAGCTGCACAGATTGGGAAGAGGAACAGTAACTTCCTTATATTCCCAAAATAACCACTGTGCAGCACCACCAGAGCAGCTCCACATGATCACTGACAGTTTTCTGCTCACGCCTAATGAATTATTTCTGCTTCATGTCAATGAACAGCTCAAGAACAGCAACTGCAGTTTCCATCTGAACAAGCTGATTTTCCTCTAAAAGGGAAACTGATACAATCCCAGACTGTACAAAAACATCCCTTCACTCCCAGGCTGTCAGGAATGGCTGTGCCTTTGGAAGCTCCTGATAAACCTGCAGCATGGAGTTGGTGGGAGGACAGAGAAGGTTCCTGTGCAGAGCTGAACCCCTGGAGTCATCCAGCATTAAAGGCAACCACCCACAATGCTTTTAAAATTCATTTGGAGCCAGACATCAACAAAATTTATCCTCTCTTCTAAAGCAGCTTTGTAGAGAATCCATAAATACCTCAAATTATGTGAAAATGTAGCCATTAAATGTTAAATAATTGCCTTGTGGGTCAAACCAAAAGGGCACCCATTTCTAAATTCATCTCAGCAATGGCCAGTAGCAAATCTTTGACGTGAAAGAGGAAATGAATAGATCTTTCCCTTTAATATTCTCCCAGCTCCCTGAAGTCAGCAGTTTAAAGATTTCCTGTATTGGTGCTTAACAGCCACCAGTCTGCACATCCTCCAGGAACTTAATCCCTTAGGAATTAAATTTTGCCCTTGGCTTCTGCAACACCTTGTGACAACGAGCTCTCCAAGCTGGAACATGCAAGAGTTCTTCCTTCATTCCTTCCTTCTGCTCTAAAACTGCTGCTTGGTAACTCCACTACCACACCCCCTCTGCCCTCTGAGAGACAGGGATTGTTTCCAAGGCTGTGCACAGTGGAGAGAAAGTCAGTGGAGAAGGAAATTCCATGTTCCTCAGCCACCCTGTCCCAGCTGAGATCTCCCAGCCTCCCTGGTCTCACGTGCTCTTTGATGGACATTTTTCCTGCACCCAGAAACCCTCTCCCAGAGCACCCCAACCCCTCTCCCGAGGGAAGGTGTTACCTCCACCACAGCAAAGCCCTTGATGGGCCGTGCCAGCAGGGGCTGGTTGTCCAGGGATGTGACTGTGTACATGGAGCCCACGTCGGACACCGACGCCGTCTCCACGTTGTCCAGGGGCTCCCCGAGGCTGCCAAGGCTGCCGAGGCTTCCAGTGCTGCAGTGGGAGAGATCCAAACTCTCCTGGCTGGAGATGACGTGCGGCTGCTCCAGCAACCCCGGTGGGATGGCCAGCTCCAGTCCTGCTTGGAACTGGTCCACGGAGATGTCACTGACGGTGCGGGATATCCCCGGGGAGCTGCAGAGGGAAGCCTGGCTCGTGGATGCCGAGGCACTGACGCTCATGGCAGGGGTGACACTGCTGGAGCTGCTGATATCCAGACTGTCCGCACTGCTGGAAACGGTCGGTTTCTCCAGCTCGGTTCTGCACTCCCCTCCTTCCGCTTTGTCCTTGACTTTCTTGGGATCCTCCTCCTGCAGAGGGATGTAGATCTCATCTTTGAAGACCCCCCCATGGGCACTGCAGGCCTTTCTGATGGCAGTTCTGACAGTGGGCTCCTCCAGATGGGTGGGGATGCCAGAGATGACGAGCAGGCGGCTGTGGGCCGTGGGACCCACCAGGGCCTGGCAGGCGTCTGCCACGGCGTCGTTGGTCACCCCCAGCCCCTGGGGATCCTTCTTGGTCAGGTGTCTGAGGATGATGAGCAGAGTCAGGGCCCTGTGGAACCACAGCATGTCCTCAGGCTTGCTCCCCCCGATGCTGAGGAGCGCGGCGTCCGTCTCGGCTGCTCTGGACGAAGCCCTTTTCCCTGAGGATGATGTCTTTTCCCGCTTCATTTTCACCTTTTTCCTCTTCGACAGCAAGCTTGGGCTCTGTGGGGTCTGTCCTGGAGAGGATGAAGATGAGGATGANAATGCAAGACCAACACAGCTCCAGGAGGAGGAGACACTCCTAGAACACCAAAGAAAATGGTCAGACGGTTCCCAGTGTTTACAAAACCCAGGATTTTTGGTTAAGAATGATTGCAAATTTCTGCTCCAATATCTTGGACAAAAGCCCTGCCAAAACCACCAGCAGGACTGGTGACAAAACACGAAGGTGCTACAGAAACAGTGAGGATTCTGCTGAGAATACACTTAAAAGTTTTTAACTGTATTCAGTGTTGCTGTTATTTCTTACCCAACTTGATGTGGATCTTGTTCGTGGGGGTGATGACAGCTGGGTAAATGTTGGTGGCATAAATTGTATTTAATTTTGATATTGTTTACCTAGTTTGATGTGGACATGTCCGTGGGGGTGATGAATGCAGGGAACTGGTGGTGGTGTAAATGGTGTGTAATTTTTGCCTTTTTTACCTAGTTTGATGTGGACATGTCCATGGGAGTGACGACTGCAGGGTATTGGTTGGTGGTGTGAATTGTATTTAATTTTTACACTTTTTACCTAGTTTGATGTGGACCTTGTCCGTGGGGGTGATGATGGCTGGGTACTGGTTGGTGGTGTAAATTGTATTTAATTTTTACACTTTTTACCTAGTTTGATGTGGACCTTGTCCGTGGGGGTGATGATGGCTGGGTACTGGTTGGTGGTGTAAATTGTATTTAATTTTTACACTTTTTACCTAGTTTGATGTGGACCTTGTCCGTGGGGGTGATGATGGCTGGGTACTGGTTGGTGGTGTAAATTGTATTTAATTTTTACACTTTTTACCTAGTTTGATGTGGACCTTGTCCGTGGGGGTGATGATGGCTGGGTACTGGTTGGTGGTGTAAATTGTATTTAATTTTTACACTTTTTACCTAGTTTGATGTGGACCTTGTCCGTGGGGGTGATGATGGCTGGGTACTGGTTGGTGGTGTAAATTGTATTTAATTTTTACACTTTTTACCTAGTTTGATGTGGACCTTGTCCGTGGGGGTGATGATGGCTGGGTACTGGTTGGTGGTGTAAATTGTATTTAATTTTTACACTTTTTACCTAGTTTGATGTGGACCTTGTCCGTGGGGGTGATGATGGCTGGGTACTGGTTGGTGGTGTAAATTGTATTTAATTTTTACACTTTTTACCTAGTTTGATGTGGACCTTGTCCGTGGGGGTGATGATGGCTGGGTACTGGTTGGTGGTGTAAATTGTATTTAATTTTTACACTTTTTACCTAGTTTGATGTGGACCTTGTCCGTGGGGGTGATGATGGCTGGGTACTGGTTGGTGGTGGGGGGCGGCGTGAGGCCCGTGTTGGTGGGGGAGGCGTCGCGGGGGTAACACACGGCCTCGATGAGGTTCAGCTGCCCATTCCTCTTCACCTTGTGCCCCAGCCCATAGACCAGCACCCGAGCCCAGGGGGCTTTGTACAGGGAGGAACTGAGGGCAGAGCAGGGACAGGCTGGTGAGACCCTGAACTAGCTCCAAAAACCCCAACCCACCACGGGGATGAAATGCTTTGCTGTGTCCACCCCACCACTCTGCTCTGTCCATCTGTGTCCATCCCACCACTGCTGTGCCCTCTCCATCCCACCACCCTCTGCCCTCTCCATCCCACCACCCTCTGCCCTCTCCATCCCACCACCCTCTGCCCTCTCCATCCCACCACTCTCTGCCCTCTCCATCCCACCACCCTCTGCCCTCNCCCACCCCACCCCTCTCGGCCCGCCCCATCCCACCACCCCCTGCCCTCTCCACCCCTCTCCATCCCACCACCCTCTGCCCTCTCCATCCCACCACACACCAATAAGTTAAAAACCTAAAAAATTAAGGAAATACATCATCAGGGTTCACAGGCTCAGTGGCACTTTTGTCATCTTTGCCACTCTTGACTTACTCCTTCCGGAATCCAGACTGACTTTCCTTACAGGACACAATCACAAATGCAGCCCCAGGAAAGTTAACATCCATATTGACTTTGGATTCAGAAATCGGGAANACTTACTCCTTCCGGAATCCAGACTGACTTTCCTTACAGGACACAATCACAAATGCAGCCCCAGGAAAGTTAACATCCATATTGACTTTGGATTCAGAAATCGGGAATTCTTCAGCAGGAAACTGTTCTGGTGCTGCCTGTAACAGAGTATTTCATAATGAAGGATCCCAAACAGCAGCAAACCACCTCCCTCTTCTTCATTTAAATAAAATACAGCATTGTAAGTAATAAGGCAGCATGAGGCTCTTCATTTTAGTATGATCCAGAGTTTGCTACTGCTTGTGTTTTCAGTGTGTCCACTATCAGAACAGGAATTTAATCCAGCCAGAGAAACAGTACTGTGGAAATCAGAATCATGCCATACAGAACCCCAACACTTCTCATGAAACATGACTAAATATTTCACCTGCAAAAAGGAGCAGATCTGTTTTGTGAGGTCCAACAGACTCTCCTCCCCTTGATGCAGGGTCCGAGTAATGGCCACAGTGAGCCATTCCCTGATGGCCTGGGAATTGCCTTGGTAGAAGAGGTCTGTGGCAGCACAGGTCTGGGAATGGATGCAGTGCTGCAGGGACTGGGCCAGGAGGATGGAGCTTGAACTGATTGTTCCATCTGGAATAACAAGGGAGAGATCACAAATCTGGACATCACTTCAGCATGGTCATGTAGCCTGTGAAACGCTCAGTGGAAGGAAGTTTTAAATCCCCTGGAAGATTACAAGCCTCTATTTTCAAGTGGGAAACCCTCCCAAAGGTCAGGAGGAGAAAGGATCCATGCAGGACTAGACTGGCAGCCCTGCTCCTGTTCAGGATGGGATGCCTCTCTAAATGCCAGCTGAGCTCTTCTCCTGCCTCAGCCCAGCCCCTGGAGGGGTCTGGCAGGGGAACACGTTGCTGTGGGATCCCCCTGCCTGCTCTGTCCCCTGGGTGAAGGCAGGCACACTCCAATTTATTGGAAAAGTACAATGAGGAGGAGTGACCAGAGCAAAGCAGCTCCATCTGTTCTCCAGCTCTGCCCACACAGGGACCAGAACACTCCTGGGCAGCCCCAAGTGGGTCTCAGCTCATGTCCACCCTGCAGCTGAGGGGAGAAGCCAAGTGCAGATCCCAAAGGATGGGCAATTCACCAAAATGCCAGTTTGGAAACTGAATGTATTAGCAGGTCTTGAATTAGACATATTTTAAAGAGGAAAAGCTAAATTAAAGCTTTTATTCTCAAAGCCATGCAAAGGAGTGCTGTACCCTGCAAGAGGATCATTTCCAATCTGTTAGAGGGAGCCAAGTTTCAAAGGAATTGGAGGAGGCCACAGGACTCTTTCCAACAGTAAATAACCACTTTCTATTATTAATAGCCTATATTTAGCACTTCCCACTTCCTCCTTATGCTCCAGCCACATTACACACATTTCTCTGCATGCAGAAGAGCTTTGTCACGATAATTGTCTTTCTCAACACTCACTTGAATGAGCCAAAGATCCTTTTCCATGATTCAGCACAAACATTCTCTAACCAGATCTGTGATTCCAGTAGGAAAAGGACAAACCACTTTGTAAATGAAGAACAGGTGAATTCTGAAATCTCTGAGACCCAACTGGCATTTAGTTTTAGTACCCAGGACTAGAGCTTTAATGAAAATAATCTCAATTCCTTATGAGTATCCCACATGGATACTTCCCCCATTCCCCAGTAAACAGAACACCACTGGTGACAAAGGGACAGGAACACACTGGGATTTTAAGACTGAACTCTCTTAATTAGATTATTAGCAAGAATTTCAGTTTATAACCCTGTACACTAAGGTCAGGAATCCATTGAGACATTTCTTAAATACCATCATTATTAACCAACTAACCAATAAATACCAAATTAATTCATTTTTGTCCCCAGAAAACTTATGAACCTCAAAAGAGCTGTGCCAAAATTGAGTGTTTACCAGGAAGAGGTGGTGCAAGCAGCTGGTTGGAGAGCAGCTGGAGGTGCTCCAGGGTGATATCACGGATGGCAGGAATGTGGAAGAGCCGAGTAAACATGTGGGGAGATTTGGGGGCAAAAATATTGAGCAGAGCCATCCGACAGTAGAGCTTGGCCAGGACAGCTTCACTCCTCAACAGCTCCCTGGGGAACACAAACCAAGGCAGTAAATCCTTCTCCACACTTAAAATAAACCTGTTTCTGAATCCAGGCACACCTCGCTGTTTACAAGGTTCAAAGGAACCCAGACCTTTCTCACTGAATTAAGACAGTGCTCAGCCCATCTAGTTCTGGTACCAAATTAGGGGACCAGGATCAGATCCAAAGTCACTCAAGAGTTCTGGAGCTCTTAGACAGCAACTGACTGAGGCTACAAGAAACTGAAGCTTCAAGGAAGGTACTGTTAGACCAGCATGTATAAAACCACTTTCACAGGACTAAGTAAAATCTAAAAACCCAATTGCAGTCAGTTTCCTTTATTACAAAAAAAAAAATACCAACACCAAATAAAAACCCCCAAACCCTACAATGCCCATGAAAACACGAAAACTTCATGAATCTTTGTCAGCTTTATCCAACAACTACCATAAGATTCAGAAGTTTACACTGCTTAAAACAAGGCTGCAGTAGGTAACTGTGCTAAAGGAAATGTCAGATAATACAAATGCCTTGTAACCACACCCCTTGTTTCACCTGTGGATTTGGATGTTGGTGTTATCCAGGGTAACCAGTCCATTGGTTGCAGTCCTCCTGTATCCTGCAGGTGGCCTTTCCAACATGTCGATGGGATACCAGTACCTCACCAGAACCCCCTCACTTCGGAGATATGTCTCTACTTGTACCAGTTCATTGACCTGCAACCCCAAACCCAACACTGTCAGTAAACACAACCACGATAACAACCCTTCTTCCCTTCCCAGAGAGCTCCAAC
>WEIV01011877.1:0-14185 GCA_013390005.1 Calyptomena viridis | reverse complement strand
ATTAAGTGCATTTCATGAATATAGTTCCAAAGTCCCTAACCGAACTGTATGGTACCATAGCCACAAGAAAGTTTGGATTAAAATTTGAAAAGTTTAATCTGTAAAGCCATTCTGTCCTTTTTTGAATAGAGCATTTGCACATAGATTCCTGCAATTTGCTTCTGCCAAGTTTCATGTTCCTATTCTGTAAAATCAATGTGCATAACTTAGTGCACGAGTGAAAGTCATAAGAGTTTTAAAGCTTTTTGCCTATTATTTACTTTTATATTGATGCAGCATTCTTATAATTACAAGTAATATACATCATGAATATTTAACCAGTGATTTTGATTATGTTTAAGAATGGAATCAGTTCAGTTACATTTTTCTGGTTTAGTTCTGGTTTAAGTTCACCTATAACTGATTCTGGTGTAAATTCTGCATCAAATCAAAATTGATTTGATTCTTTTTGAATAGTTTAAAGCTGTGACTCAAATTTAGTTCCAGTTTGAGAACACTCCTGGTTTGGATTTGACATGAAGCTGAATTAATTTGAAAGTAAAATATTAGTTGTTAACAAAGTGGAAAGCAAAAGAACTTTTGATCTAATGCATTTGCTTGCAATAGATGTACATATGGTAATGCTGTATTCTCAAATCAGGAAACATTTCCAGCATCCATGAATATATATACTTATATGGACAGGCATGTTGTATGATGTACATGTGCATGTAATATGGGTATATATGATTAGGTCTGTCTGTGTGTGTTAGAAAGCTAGAGAGTTTTTGGAAATGACACACTTGAGTAAAAATGGTATTGTATCTCTAAAATAATCTTATGAGAAAATATATACTAAATTGACAAAAAATAAAAAGGTAATTCCTGTCTAATAGTATCTTTGCTTCGATTATTACATATATAAAAACCTGACATTAAATACTATTCATAGAAAACTTGGCGAGTTTTACAGAGTTCTGAAACAGAAGAAATAAGCATCATGCTAAATTCAGACTAGTGAGGTAATTAAAACTAATTTCAGAGAGTCTTGCCTTTTTTTTTTTTCTTTCAGATATGCATACTACTATTCTGCAATAGCAGCTGTTGTTCTTCTTGCTGCTTATTCACAAACATCATTCTGGACCCTAACATCAGGTCGGCAAATAAAAAAAATTAGAGAAAAGTTTTTTCATGCAATTATGAGACAGGAAATCGGATGGTTTGATGTAAATGATGTGGGAGAACTTAACACTCGTCTTCTAGAGTAAGTACACCATACTTTTCCCAATGTTATTTTATCTTATTAAGCACGTTTGATTTACAAATTCTTGTTTTTATTTTCATTGTGAAATTAAGTTTTGAAGTTTTCTAATGGAGTGTCTCAGAGACTGAATTTCTAATACTTCTGGTACTGGACTGTCACAAGAATGTCAGAAAAGTATTTTGTTAAGTTTCCTTGAACTCTGAGGATGACTAAAGCAGCCTATGCAATTACCCCCTTGAAGAGAAAAGATAGTTCATTTCTATGCACACTGAGGGCTGAACAAGGTGCTGACTGACCCCAGCAGTGTGAACAGCTTTGACTGCATAACAAGATATTCCTTTCTCTTTGCCTGTCTTTTATTTCCAAATAGCCCACAGGTGCCAAACAGACAAAAAAATTTGGAATTAAGAAAGTGAGAGTAGTTTTCGACTGTAGAGAGAATTTCAACCTTTTCAGACAAAACTGGGTTTATATCATGACAGTTTCACAAGAAATAGGAAACAAAATTGAAAACCTTTCTTTTGATTTTTGCATTTTAATTCCTTTCTGGGTATAATTTGTTTTTCAGTGATGTCTCCAAGATTAATGAAGGAATAGGTGACAAGGTTGGACTTCTTGTTCAACAACTAACAACATTTATAGCAGGATTTATTGTTGGTCTCGTAAGAGGATGGAAATTAACCCTTGTAATCCTAGCAGTTAGTCCTGTCCTGGGAATTTCAGCAGCCCTCTGGGCAAAGGTAGGTTAATATACATTCAGTGTCAGGTTTTGTATTAATCAGAGATAATTAAATCTGCATACCTGAAATTCTTAGTGTTAGAATGTGTGCTTAGACCAATTATAGCCTTAGATAACACTTACGTACATAAGCTCTTAGATGAACTGTATATGAGTACCCTCACATTCAAGGCCAGATTGGATGGGGCTTTGAGCAACCTAGTCTAGTAGAAGGTGTCCCTGCCCATGGCAGAGAGATTGGAACTGAATGATCTTTAAGGTCCCTTCCAAACCAGATCATTCTCTGATTCAATGATTCTATGTAGTTTGAACAATAATGTTCCCATAGGTTGGACAGACTTGTTTGATTTGAAGCTGTTTCTTACAGCACATTCTCATACAGAGAAGGAAGCAAGATATGCATGTAGAATCCACATGTGTAACTGTTTAACTACATCGACATAAGTACTTCTTGTGTTGAAAGGCGTAATTGCATCTCCTGAAAAATAAGGGAGTAAATTAGAAAAAGACTTGGTGTCAGACACAGCATTTCTTTCAGAGTTGTTAACAGCTTTGGTAAGAAACTTTAGACAGACTTAGATGAGAGGAGGACAAAATTACCATGGGATTAGAGTGATTTACATTTGTAGGTTGAAAGTCTTCAGATTTTTATAGTATTTTATTTCTCTTACATTTTAAAGGTCATGAAAGCTTTCTCTGTCTTGAGTGAGTATATTGCAGAAAAGGTAGGATTGGAGAAGCATGTGCCATGTATGTCTACCAGCTGAGTCTTCACAGACTGTGACTGACTAATGTAAGCTATAGGGCCCTCAGGCTGATGTGGCCAGAGATGAGAATGAGCTGAGGAGATCTGCTGGGGAGAACCACACCAGCTGACTATGAGTAGTCATTTACACTCCTGCACTGGGTGAAAGCAGAGTGGAAAATCCAGCCCTTAGTTGTTTACATTTAATTGTTTGATTGAATTTACAATATACTTAAGGATTTGGATATTGGACATTCTGCATTCATACAGAATATAATCAAAAGGCTTCGCATTGGAAGAAAGTAACTATGATAAAAGTCATTATGAAGTTCTTGAACTCATTCTGCTTCTCCTATCTCGAAATATTCGATCTTGTATTAGGTCCTCTCTGCTTTCACTGACAAAGAACAAGCTGCATATGCAAAAGCAGGTGCTGTTGCAGAGGAAGTTCTGGCAGCAATCCGTACTGTAATAGCTTTTGGAGGGCAGGAAAAAGAAATTAAAAGGTAAGAGCAACATTTGCTTTCATCAGTGAATTTTCAAATACTCACTTCAGATGGTCTGGAATTTTCTTGTATCTTTGTTGTCGAAAGCCTTGTGTTTTCTGCATTTTTAGGTAATGAAAGATTGTCTGTTAGAGGCTATTACAAGTTTCACCACATGTTGAAAGAAAATTATTTTTCTAGAAAAAGACAAAATAAGTTGATAAATTGTCTCTGCTTTAAAAGGTATACAAACTACTTCGAACATCACACAGTGAGAGCTTTAGACAAAAAGCAAGTCCTGTCATGAAAAGAAGTAGTGATATCCTTGGTAATCTGCTTACTCAGTAGCTGTGAAGGTGCTGATAAACAGTATCTCTATTTCCACCATACTGTAAAATATAATTCTTGTGATATATTTTAACCTTTTATCTTGAGTGGTACACTATCAAAGTTTACTGACCTGCAGGTTATTTAAGGACCTTGAATGCCAACTCCTGAACTGCAATTCCCTTTGATTTCTATGTACCAGTTTGACTGATTTTGAGTTTCTTAGGGGTTACCTTAGAATCTCTGTGCAAGGTTTGTCTTCGTGCAGTCTTAGGGTTAGATATTTTATATATTCTGATGTACTTTGTAAGCATTCTTTTCCTAATTCATCCAAACAGTTTTTGGTCCTGTGTTCCATGGTACATGTGAAAGTCTATTTTGAACTTCTATCTTTCTTCCAGATACCATAAAAATTTAGAAGATGCTAAGCAGATTGGAATAAAAAAGGCTATTACAGCTAATATTTCTATGGGTGCTGCTTTCTTACTGATATATGCATCATATGCACTGGCCTTCTGGTATGGAACTACTTTAATCTTAACTGATGACTACACTATTGGCAAAGTTCTTACAGTAAGTATTACTGAGTAAATTCTCAATAATAGTGAGAAATACTAAGAAAATGGATTAAAGTGTACAATGGAAACAAAAGTCTACATTTAATTTCTATAGGATCTCAAAATGTACATGAACGCAAATAAAACGTATATTATTTTCAACTGTTCCTATATATTTTCTGACTTTCATAAGATCAGACTGATATAGAAATAGCTTAATCACCCCTCCTAGTTGCTATTGCTTTCAGATTTATAATATGCATTTTGTATTTTATATATATATCCTGAATATATTTTCAGCATGCTGAAACAAATACCTTTTTTTTGCTGTTGTGTGGTCTAAGTAGATAATTTTCTTGATACTTTTCTTATGCTTTGCACTATGAGAGCTTGGAATCACTTTTCAGTATTTTTAGAAATTGAGTGGGATAAAAATATACTTGTGACTAGGAAATATGGAAGAAAACCGTAACTCATAATTCATAACTTAAATTCTTCTCTTGAGGTGGCAACCATTCTAATTTTGTATGAGATATCAAATAAATATGGTAAGAAGAATGAACTTCATTAACCATAATGAACCAGACAGGTGACCATATGCAAATATTTATTTTTTTTTAACTACCTGTTTTGTTTTGTTTATGAATCACTGAAGTTTGTGAAAAATGTCTCTGATATGTGTTTTTGACTCTTTTGAACCTTTTATGCAGGTTGGCATATAGAACCTCTCAGTAAGGTTCATGATCTTATGTGTAATTTACTCTGTTCAAAGTATTTGCAGTTTCTGTTGTCTATATTGTGATTCACTGAACGGTGGTTTTATGACATGGATGGAAGGGTGTGGCCTTATCATTTGTCAAACCTGTGAATAACCCCTGTTCAAGACAATGGGTGTGACAGACTTTGCTCTGACATACTAAGGCTGTTACTATCCCGGAGCAGTGTCGTTTAATTGCTTTTGTTCTGACACTAGCTGAAAACAGTCAACTATGCTACTCTGAGAAAATAGTTTTTCTTTTTTTTGTTTCTTGTTCGCTTGCACTCTCTTTCGGTGAAGTAGAGGGATCCTTTATTGCTTTGTGATGGAGAAACTGGATTTGTATACTTCTATTTCACTGCTACTTTGAAAGCAGAATGATAGTGCTTTGCCTATCTGTCTTTGTTTCACTGGAAGTCATATAATACACTTTCTGGTCTTTGGAATGTCTTTGGTCAAAGGAAGAATTAGTACAATAAAATCTTGAGGCATCAACTGAAAGTCTACATTTTTTGGCATAGATTTTACAAGTCTAGTCACCTTTTCACTTCTCAATATGTTTGCAACACTAACATTGTGCATGAGCTCAGTTCTCAGCTGAATTTTAAAATGCCCTTTTCTCAATGTTATTCTCTGTTTAAGAGAGACCTTTTCAGTTTTCTTGTAATTCTAGATTCCTTAAACTTCATGGCATGGGACCCTGGGGCATGGGGCTTCCTGATCCAAAGATATTTAATGTAAATAAATAAATGTAATTCTCTGGGTAATAAGAAATGAATGTATGTCACTGTAAACATTTTTTCAGGTCTTTTTCTCTGTCTTGATTGGAGCTTTCAGTATCGGACAGACTGCTCCAAGCATAGAAGCATTTGCTAGTGCAAGAGGAGCTGCCTATGTGATCTTTAATATAATAGACAATGTGAGTATCTTTGCCCTCATTATAATTTCTAAACTTCTTTTGAAGAGAAGAACCCCTTCTTTTTAAAGACAGGCACTATTTATGGATATGAAATTAGTAAGAGTAAATAACTGTGTAAAATAAGCAGAAATATAAAGATAAAAGCAGATAGAATGTATAATTAGTCAGTTCCTCTTTCTTTTAGAGTTATCAGTCCTTGCTTCAAAGGTAAAAGTACTGGATCTCTAAATCACTTGGTGTTGAAGGGTATCCTCTAATGCTTTTATCATCAAGGACGTTTGTGTGCTGTAATCACATATGATTACAGACAATGTAGGTATATGAGCAAAGGTTTCAAGGTATTGGTGGCACCAATGGTAGTGTGAATGCCAGAAAATCAATAAAATACAGCTAGGTAAACTGGATATGTACTTCAAATGCCAAGAGAGTCTAAAATCAGAGAAGCTCTGATTTTACTAACTAATGAAGCCCTATGAACTGCAATTGCATGTTTTGGATTATTGTTCAGGCATACTTCAAATTCTAGACCCACCCTGGATGGAACCAAAACCACTGATAATAAAGAAGTCTGCTTCTGAGTAATGATCAGCAGATCAGTTCTTTCTCATACAGTGTTTCAGCAGAAAGGGCAAAGCTATAAACAAACAATGTACCAACAGCTCATTAGAGATAGTCTGCTTAGGTTAATCATCATGCAGTGAAATGAATCTCAAATCATGGTTAGCTGTGGGTACAGTCTTAAAGACATTGTACTAAACTCACACAAAAGCTTAATGGAAAAATTATAAAACTATTCTTGCATGAGTGTATCATCTATGTAGTAATGAGGGAGTAAAACAACATGTAATTTATATCTTTCAGAAATCTCACCTAAATTACTTAAAAACCACATTTAATATTTCTGCAGAATAATGGTGCACACTAGGACTTCTTTCTGAAAAAGTTGATTTTTTGGTTTTTTTACATCTTATTTTTCACAGGAACCTCAAATTGACAATTATTCGGAGACAGGTTACAAACCAGACTACATTAAAGGGAACTTGGAGTTCAAAAATGTTTACTTCAATTATCCATCCAGACCAGATGTTGAGGTACTGTAAATGAAACTTTATATATATTAAACATATGGACCATTTGTTGGGGAAAAAAAAAATTAAAAATGACATAAATTAAATTTTGTTGAAAATATAACAATTCCAAGTTGTCTCCCTAATGTATATAAAACTACCTTGTCATCATAGTGATTTTAGCTAGATTTATTTATATCTTACCCAAACATGTTAAGTTTTCTGAAGAATTTTCTGTCCAAACCTATAAGTGTGGCTATGCAAAAAAACCATAAACGTGTATTTCTATAAAAATCTAAACTTGGACTCCTAACCCAAGCATTTGTATATAGTAGTGTTGTGGTTTTAAGTAGCCAGAGTTTTTTTTTAATTAGCTGGGGGCGCTATGAGAGAGGCTTCTTTAAGAAGCTGCTGGAAATTTCTTAGCCCCAAGCTAGCCAAGGTCAACTGGCAACGCCTCTGTGACAACATATTTAAGAAGGAGAAGAAGGAAAAAAAGCTAGGCAGAACATCATGGCCACTTAAGAGAGAGGAGAGTGAGAAGTTTGATTAACACCAAGGTTGGAGAGAAGAAAAAAGAGAAGATGCCTTAAACACTGAAACAGGGCCCCAGCAACCTGTGGAGGGGCCCATAGGGAGTGAAGATTCACCTGCAAAACACATGGAAGACTGGAAGATTCCATGCTGGAGCAGATGAGTGCTGGAAAAAGNTTCTCTGAGAAATTTTGGATGTGTATGTGGGCTCTTGGCATTTAGCTGGAGTTAAACCATAACAAGTTGTAATAATGAGATAGTGGATTTCAAAGTACTTGCAATGTAGCTCTGTTATGACTGTGCCTGAAACAGTTAAAGAAGGCAGATTCAGCAAGGACTTCCTATATATGGAGTAGATATCAGAATCTGTATTTATCTGTCTGGACGGAGAATAAGTTCGCTTTTTAAAGCACTGTCATAAATACAGAGTCTTAATGCAGTGGAGCTGGAAGACATTTGAATGATTTTTGAAAATATTTTTACAGAGAGTGTCTTTGCACTATGTAACTATTTCCTTCCTTACCTTGCGGGAAAATCACAGACTGTGATAAAGGCAGGTACATTAAAGAAAAAGGTGAGGCAACATAATACAGAAACAATTGCATCATACTGCTTCATTTTAGTTATGGGTAGTAATATTATTATTATTTTGTCATATTAACTGGTTCATGATACAGGTAATTGTGAAATGTGTTGTATAACACATGGATATTGGACAAATCGTGGTGTAAATACAAGGAAAACTAAGCTGAAATTATCAGTTATCCGAAATTTAAGGCCATGTGTCTATAAATTTTACTTTGTACCATATTCTGCTACAAATATGAAGGTTATTTTATTGGAGTCTATAGATTTTCTTCAAATTTACACTGATATTTTTACATACTTTTATGTTTTTGATCTCCTTTCTTATATGCACAGATACTGAAGGGCTTGAATCTCAAGATTAGTTCTGGCCAGACAGTGGCCTTGGTTGGTAGCAGTGGCTGTGGGAAAAGTACAACTGTTCAGCTCATCCAGAGATTTTATGATCCCAAGGAAGGCACGGTAAGATACCTCAAGTGTGATGACTGCTCTGTATGTCACACTTGTTGAAAAGCGTAGTTCTGGCCTCACTAACCTTGTTCAAATGGCATGGTAAAGTCTCATCGAAAAAGGTGCATGCTAGCATGAAAAGAGAAGTTCCTTCATCAAAACACTTAGTAAACAACTTTCGTCTGCTCCCTTTTCTTTAGGTTACTATTGATGGGCAGGATATTAAGACCTTAAACGTAAGATATCTGCGGGAGATTATTGGTGTGGTGAATCAGGAGCCCGTGCTCTTTGCTACTACAATTGCAGAAAATATTCGTTATGGCCGTGAGGATGTCACCATGGAAGAGATTGAAAAAGCTACCAAGGAAGCCAATGCTTATGACTTCATCATGAAGCTACCCAGTGTAAGCAGATCAGCTGTCCTGCTAAAATAATTTCTTCTAAACCCTCTTGTGCCTGATAGTTCCTTAGAAGGAATGCTTGTTAAGAGAGGAAGCTGTCCTTGGAGCTGTGAATATGCAAAGCTATGCAGAGCTTCCTCATAAATTTTGAGAAGAATGTTAATTTTGTATCTTCAGGTCATGATTTGGCAGGTATTTCAAGAACTATTAGAATTACAGGACCACAGATGATTAGGCAGGTTTACACAAGTAGTTGTTTATTTCTGTAGAGAAAGGAGAAGATGCTACTGGGGTTACTGACACTGATGATTCTTTTATTTGCACTGCCTTTCTTTGGTGGAAGGACTGCGCCAGGAGTATTTTGAATACTTGTGGTTATCCTACAGAAATTTGAAACTGTGGTTGGAGAAAGAGGGGCACAGCTGAGCGGAGGCCAGAAGCAAAGAATAGCAATTGCCCGAGCTCTGGTTCGCAATCCTAAAATTCTTCTGCTTGATGAGGCAACATCAGCTTTGGATACTGAGAGTGAGTCAGTTGTGCAGGCAGCACTGGACAAGGTCAGTAGTGTTTTAAAATTAAGCAGGTAAGCAATAGCCTAATATTTACTTTTTTTTTCTCCCTACTTTTGTTGCAAATAGAGACTTGTAAAACAAAGAAAGGTAAACTTTGATTTGGCAAATATTCTTGGTACAGATAATTTTTGAGATCCTGCAAGTATTACAGAGAGGAATTGTACTTTAACTTCGAAGATGGAATCATATTTTCTGCATTATTAAGCTTAAATCGACATTTTCTTGGTGTAAATATCATCCTCTGCTATTATGTTTCTTACTGATATTTGTGTTGTCAATCACCTGCTTAATTAACTTGTGTTGAAGCTTGACAGACAAGTTTAGCATTACCACCATGTCATAATTGTTTTTAGCACAATTGACTTGGCATGAAATACTCCAAGGAAACATTTGCTTCAGTTCACATGAATACCTTCTCAGTGCTTATTTTGTTCTTATTGTGGAACTGTCTCTATAAGGGACAGCTGAGCCCTGGTGCAAGTCAGAAGCCTCTATATTTACCTTATAAATTTGTATCCTTGTGAACCTTTGCAGAAGACCTAGGGACTTATAGAATCATAGAATGATTTGGATTGGAAGGGACCTTTAAAGATTATCTAGTCAACTCCTCTGCCATGAGCAGGGACACCTTCCACTAGACCAGGTTGCTCAGAGCCTCATTCAATCTGGCCTTGAACAACTCCAGGAGTGGGGCATCCACAACTCCGAGCAACCTGTTTCAGTGTCTCACCACCTCCATCGTAAATTTTTTTTCCCTTATTTCTAATCTAAATCTACACTTTCAATTTAAAACCATTGTCCTTTGTCCTGTTACTACAGGCCCTGGTAAAAATCTCTCACCGCCAATGTTACAAGCCTAGCTTATGTATTGAATGACTGCAATAAAATCTCCCTGGAACCTTCTTTTCTCCAGGCTAAACACCAACTCTCTCAGCCTGTCTGCATAGGAGAGGTCGTTTAGCCCTCTGATAATTTTTGTGGTCTTCCTCAGAACCTTCAATATTACAAGTGAGATCTCATGAGAGGAGAATAGAGCGGGAGAATTTCCTCCCTTGATCTGCTGGCCGTGCTTCTTTAGATGCAGCCTGTTACAGTTGTCTTTCTGGACTGCAAGCTTGCATTATCAGCTCATGTCCAATTTTTCATTCACCAGAATTCCCAAGCTGTTCTCTGCAGGGCTGCTCTCAATCCATTCATCCGTTAGCCTGTGTTGATATTGGGGATTGCCCTAACTCAGGTGCAAGGCCTTTCACTTGGCTGCGTTGAACTTCATGATGTTCACATGAATGCATTTGTCAAACCTGTCAGAGACCCTCTGAATGCCATCCCTTCCCTCAAGTGAATAAAGTGTACCTCTCAACTTGATGTAGTCTGTAAACTTGCTGAGTGTGCACTCAATCCCATTTATCCGTGTCAATGATGAACATACTAAATAGTATGGGTCCCAGTATGGACTCTTGGGGAACATTACTGAAAATTCCACTGCTTGGGATCATTGCTTTGGTCATTTAAGCTAAAACTTTGTTCAATCACTTTAATACAGCCTCATAATTTAATGACAAGCTATGACATTTGAAACATTAGGTGTAATATGTTTATAAATATCCAGGGATAGGTAGCTAGTTGAAATATATTTCACATGAAAGAGTAAAGGATTTTATTTTTGTTTTAGCTACTTGAGTTAATAATGACTTAGAGCTTAAAACACTGAAATTTTTAAAATGTATGAAGTGTTTTCTAATGCTTCTGAGTATAAATTATTTTCCACGTATTTTAAGGTTTAAATTGAGAACTATGGCCTTAAATATAAAAACTTCTAGCATTTTTAAAATTTTAAGGTTTGTAACATTCTAAAATTTTAAATATTGATAACATTGTTTAGATATTTGTAATCAAAATTGTATGATGTATGTTTGCCATGGTGAAAGACTGTATCTATTATTCATTTTCAGGGAAAAGATTATATTTCTGTTTTAAGGTACTCATTAAAATATGTTATTAAATTTTTTTTGAAAGTTATATTTTTCTGTGAACCCATCATAATGTTTCCTTTAGGTCTTATTCAACTCTAACATGAAGATGAAATACTCACATTAAACATTGCTGTTTCTAGGCAAGGGAAGGACGCACCACGGTTGTAGTAGCTCATCGACTGTCAACAGTCCGAAATGCAGATGTTATAGCTGTGTTTAAAGGTGGAGTTATTGTAGAGCAAGGGAATCATGTTGAATTGCTTGAGAGAAAGGGTATCTACCACAAACTCGTTAACATGCAGGTATGCTTTTTGCTTTAGGTTATAGCAGAGCTTCATTGTAACCTTCATTTTAATGCATAATTACTATGCCCATTAAAGTAACTGAAACTGCCACCTCAATGTGTCAGACTGAAAAGAGTAAACCAGACCAATTAAAATATTTCTTCATAAAATACAAGAGTTACCTTAGCTTCAAAGTAACTTTGTATCCAAGCAAATGTGATTATAGAGAAAATGAGGAAATATAAAATGGAAAGAAAATTTAAAAACCAAATAAAAAAAAATAACAAAAAATAGAAAGCAAGGAAAAAGAGTTATTTATACTAGTATTGCAAAAAGCAAGAAGAAATAAAGACTTTCTGGAAAAAATAAACACGAGGTGAAGGCATCTTTGAATCCAGCTACTATTAAATACCTCAGTGGTGGGTAAACATTTATTTACGCTGTTAAAGAGACTGGCAAAACTACCACCAAGAATAGGGCTCTTTTCCAGACAACTCAAATTTTTCAGTCAAAATCTCTTTTTGACTGTTTCATCCTGAACTTCCTTGTTGCATTTAAAGTCAAGAATTGCTAAGACTGTTCTGCAGTAAAGAGGATTAATTTTTTATCTGTTCATTAATAAACAGTATATACCCTGAGAACTCATTCTAAAAGAACCCAAGATGAGTGCAAATGGTTTACCCTTGATTTAAAACTCTCTTAGTAGTTAATTCATAAAAAGAGAGTGGCCACTTTGACTCCCCTGCCCTTCACTTAGTATTATCTTACTGAGAGGTGTGATGCTCATATATGAATAAAACTCTGAAGATAGAGATATAGTAAAATATAATACAGATTTTCATATCTCCTTTAAAGCATTATATGTTGTCTCCCCAGTATCTCTTTCAATTGAAACAAAGTTACTTTTATTTTGATTACCCCAAAATTTTGAAAGTTCAAAGTAATATACACATAATTAACCTTAGCCTCATGTTCTTCCCACTTTTAGTCAATAGAAGCTGAAGTTCCCTCATCAGAAAAAGATGAGAATGCACTTAGTGTCAAAAAACATGAATCTGAACCAGAATCTGCTGAATCCTCAACTGAAGGATTGAGAAGACGATCTACTCGGAGAAGCATGAAAAAGCCAGGAGAGCAAAATGATGGTCTTGATGAGAAAAAAAGTTCGCCTGTAAGTATTTTTGCAGAGATATTGGTGAACTTGATTGCTTTCAAGGAAGTATGTTAAATTCATTTTCCTGCTCAAGAAAGGTACAAGAAGGAGGCACTTGATGAAAAAACCATGAGAATTTTTAAATTCTAAATAGCCTTCAACTTACAATATTCATAACTCGGTTTGTTATTCTCAACATGAATGATAATGCAAATAAAATGGGATTTTAAAAATTTATAACAAGGATGATGAGTTTATTATTGAAAAACAATTTGCTTTAAAAGAAGTGTACTTCCATATATTTGCATAACATACTGACATGGTCTATACAGGTTAAAAATTCATTTTTTTGATCAGAAAAAGAATATTTGGCATACAACTCTTACAAGAAAACTTGCAAAAAAAAATCCTAAAAATATGACTGCATTCGTATTTACAACAATTACTTTGCTGTTATAAATGCTTAATGAACAATTACTTCAGTTGATCTAGTCATGGATTACACACAGCAATGTGCCCAGAATGAATAGTTCAGTCACCACCGACCAGTACCAAGTGTATTCACCAATGAAAATTATATGGATAAACTAATATACAATGACAAGAGCTGTAGATGTAGTGTAACAGCTCTTTCTTCCTTATTATTCCTTGTGTTAGAATAATAAGAAGAGATGTACAGTCAGTTTTGTACAGTTTTGTACATTTGTTTGTGTTATTAAACAGTGCACATTTTTACTTCCCCCAAGTAGATTCTGGGAGTAGGAAATTGACTGTTAATCTCCCTTTTTTTCTGTATTTCTCCAAGCACATTCATGTTTGTCCTAACAGAATTCCCATTTTTTAGGAGACAGAATTACCTCCAGTTTCATTTCTGAAAATTATGAAGTTAAACAAAACTGAATGGCCATACTTTGTAGTTGGAACCTTAAGTGCAGTTATCAATGGAGCTTTACAACCTGCATTTTCAATCATATTTTCTGAAATTATAGGGGTAAGTTGGAATAAAATATGCAAAAAACTGTAAAATTAGGTTTAAAACAATCACTGCATAATGAAGCTGAGGAGTATATGAAGCACAATTGAATGAATCTGCAAAATTGTATGAAATTTACAAAATCCTAAAAATGTTGCTACAACCTGAAGTTTGCTTGTTATGACTATAATCATATGTAACATATGCTCAAATTTTATGTGAATGCAAATCACTACCAAACATAGTAATTGAGAAAATCAGAGTATTTTAGATTGCTAGTTGATTTTAAAAAATGTTGTTTTCAATATTATTTCATAGATTTTTACAGAAACTGACAAGGACATTTTAAGAGAAAAGAGCAACTTATATTCACTGCTGTTTTTAGTACTTGGGATCATTTCCTTTTTTACTTTCTTTCTTC
>WEIV01011875.1:0-19061 GCA_013390005.1 Calyptomena viridis | reverse complement strand
GGCAATGACTAATTTCAGTCTCCAGGCTGCTCTTGGTCAGCCTATCTTGCCACTACTACTAGTACAATACACTTCATTCAAGTGCTATTTATTTGCCCTCTTCCCTTTCTTGGCATAGGAGCCTTCTCAGAAGAGTCAGGCTACAGGGTGATATGTCCTGTCTATGAGGGAGCTGCTTTACCTATGTCATTGTTTTAACTTTCCTAAATATACAGGAGAGCTGCATATATGAAGGAAATTTTACATTTGTATTTCTTAGATGTCTGTTTGGAAAAAGGGGGAAAGCTTTTCTAATTCATCATGTTCCTGTTGTTTAGGCTGAAGCTGATGCAGTCTTAGGCTTGTGCAGTAAAACAAAGTAAAAAAAAAAAAAGACAAACCCCATAGTAATTAGTAGCTCCCTTATAGTATGGTCCTAATTAACACCATTTCATTACATTTATGTTAATAGAAAATACTGCTCATAGTGTTGTTTTTTTAATAGCCTAAGTACCTTGCAATCACATCAAATGTATTCAAGCTGATCTTCATTTAAGGCCCAATTGNATAACTGACATTTGTTATATCCCCTCTGACATCAAAGATTTTTGCTCTCTCAAAGTAAGAAAATAGATTGGTTTGATACAGTTTGTTCTAGAGAAAGCCATTTCATTGAAGATGTCTGTTGTTCACCTCCCTATGAAATTTAGCTATCTACAAATAAACAGCCTGTTTACTTCAGTACTTTTTCAGGAGCGGAAGGTAAGCCTACCATCTGGTAACTCCCAGGTCCTGCTTTTCTTTTCAAAGGAAGGTGTGTTATTGCCATTTCTAGTAATGCAGTAAGCTCCCTGTAAGCTCTCAAAGATAAGCATAAAAAGGCCTGAGACTTCATTGATTAGTTCTTTAAGCATCTCAGTATTTCATCAAGCTCCGCCAGCATGCAAACATTTCATTACCAGAGAGTGACTCTTACCTTTTTTGCTGGCTATCAGTATCTGCTGCTAATCCTTTAACAGAGGTCAGATGCAAATTCTTGTTGAACATTTCACCCTTCTCAGTGTTATCTGTCAAAAACTCACTGAATTTGATGGACAGCAGAACAACTCTTTGCTTGCTCTGCCTTTTATTTACCGAGTCCCTTATAGATGTTTTTTCCTGCACATGACATTACCTGTAACTTTTATCTTATTCTTCATCTCAGTTTTTCTGATTTTGCTTCTAGACTTTCATCTTTGTATTTTTCAATCATCCAGCAACCTGAACTACTCTTGAGTTTGAGGTCAATGAAGAGTCCAGGGTTTAACCCTGTCAACCCATTTTCCCTGACTGCAGCTAAGAGGTCAGCATGCCCGACCCTTTTTTTTTGCTGAAGGAGTTGCCTGTTCCCTTTCCCCTCACACCATTTTTCCAGGAAATGTGGAAATTCTCTGAAGGTTTGATTTGGGGAGATGCAATAATGTAAATTAATGCTTCAAAGCTGCCAAAGTAAGGAAAGACCATCTCCTCAGTATTCATCTTGCTGCCTTTCCTCTGGCCATACACTCTTGTTATAGATCTTGTGCCAGCTCTGGCAGCCGTTCAACCCCGAAGTGCTGAACAAGCCATCAGGAAAACCAAGTCATTTTCTGAGATTTTACTGAGTTGAAGTGACTCATGAGGGAATTTTACATTTGCCTGAAGGGGCAGATTGTGTAGCCAGGACTGGAGGGAAGGGAGTGTGGGAAGAAAAGCATTGGAGAGAACAACACATGTTAGAAGGGGAAAAATGTAAGAAGACAACCATTGTATCCTTGAAAAATGGTATGAGTTGACTTAAGTTGTCTTTACAATGTTCCTAGTGTTCTCTCTAAGAGTTGCAAAGTACAGATTAGGCAGAAGTGAACTAATTTAACTTCTTAAATGAATGAGGTATTATAAGTAAACAGAGTAGTGGGGTAATCTGCAGGTCTTTCCTATTTGTACCTTGTCTGATTAACTGAAAACAGTCTTACAATTTTTCATTTATTCATATGCAATTGCTCTTCTGTGAACCTCAATTCTAACATCTAAAATTGTTGCTTGCTCTTCTCCAGTGTGGTTCATCAGCAAGGCCAGTGTTACATTGTCTGCTTTCTTCAATAATAGCAAGTATTACTGATAACCACTGAGAGGAAGTAAACATGAGGAAATAAGACAATTTTTTAAATTGTTCCACCTAAAGAAAATTAATTGCTGTATTCTCTGCAAGGCAATGAAATTGACACTGTATAATACTATGTCTTCCCTTGTATCACAAAGAAATTGCAAAACGAAAATTTCAAGTATTTGCAAAGATTTTTTCAAACATATTTGTACTAAAAGATAATGCTGATTGGGCTGTATAAAAAAAAAAAGTCAACAAAATTAATCTCTTTTAATATGTATCATGTTTCTAACAGAATTCATGAATATTGAATTTATTGTACACTGTGAATTAGTTCAGCACACCACAAAAACCAAAGATAAATATGTTCACTTTAAGGTAACCACATCACTGAAATATAAAATGACCCATGAAAAGAAAGATTACTCTTTCTTACCAAGAACAGGATGAATAATATAAAAATGAAATATTATTTTACATTGGGGACAACCCTTATTTTCTCAGAAGAGTTTCTCATAAAAGCTGTGCTCAGACTGTCCTCTGCTGTATGTCAAGGTAGATGTAATGTATCCATTGGAAATATGGTTCATATGCCGTGACACTGTCCTAAATTATTTTAAGCTCTCTGTTTATCTCAGCCTTGTAAGTACACTTTTATGTACATATATACTTGGCTATATCTTATATATAACTAAAATAAAGGGGGTTCTGTCTATATATGTAAAGCAGAGGGATGAAAACCTCCCTTTCATTACCCATATAAAGAATTTAGGCCTCCTCCATGATAATGAAGGAAAAAAACCAAAAAACAACACCACAACCCCAAATAGGGTATCTCAGACTAAACATAACGTTAGCAACAATACTTGCTTATCAGGGATTCTGTCAAGAATTACAATATTGTGGTGGCTAATATAGTAATACGTGAATGGAGCAAACAGATTAAAATATCCTTGTAAGCTGTCTTAGACTAAACAGAAACTAGTTTACTGGTATAGAATAGTATCATAAGCTCATAGTTTGCTAGTAAATAATAATAAAAAAAAGAGCTTGGACTTTTCTCAAATGTTCAACCATTCATCAAAATGTTGAACATTGTTATATAAATATAGCTCAAAGACGAAAAAAAAAAATAAAGTAAAAATCACACCAAATTGGCCCTGAAGACCTGTAAGTGAGTCAAAAAGCTTCCTTCTGCATCCACCAGAGATCTGTTTCTGGGATCTTGCTCTGCAATAAGGTTGAAAGAGATATTAATTTATTTTGAATGATCCTTGCTAGGACTGACTTGTTAGAACCACACATATCTTAACAATACAGCAGCTCCTCTCATAAATACCAAAAGCAGACTTTGCATCTGTAATGTACAAACAAAAGAAGACTAGAAATTATAAAGAAGTCCCTCCAATTTGACCTGCCTTCACACTGAAAGGAACTCATCTATAATTATGTGTGTGTATTCTGCTGATGTTATGACATCCTATTCAGTATGAGATAATTAACATTGTCTCAAATTTCATAAGATTATTCTTTAAAATGAAAAAAATAATTAAAGCTTGGACAAGCACACAATCTATTCATGAAAGTATCATGGGTCTTTGTAACAAATTAAACACGGCAAGATCAGCCCTGGAACAGTATTTATAGTCTGTTTACAGGGAGTTGGAACAAATTTCGTAGAGAACTTTGGTGGACCTCCCATTACAGGAATCCTTTGTTCTTCCGTTTTGTTTTTCACTATTATACTGTCAAAACAGTAATGTGTTTGAAGTGAAGCTACTAATTCAAACAAAGTTTGCATAAGTGGGTAAGTGAAGTCTTCTGATACTCGTGCTCAGTCTGAGGTGAGATAGAAAATAATTGGATGCAAACTTTTACTAGTGGTACTTAATCATATTTTGCATAGAAATTTAGACAGTAGTTTGGTTTTAGTTTTCTTTTGATGATAAGAAAGTCTAGAGATAATAAAAATACCAAGTGCAGCAAAGGTTTTTCCATTTAGAGATTTTTGTAATAGGGAAAACAGTCTAAAGGATGAAGCACCTTAGCCCCAACAATTTCAGCTTGCTGACAGAACATCAAAGAATGATTCAAACACAGTGAGGACTACTACCTAGGAAGAAAAGAAGTACGTTATGTACTACACTGTTAACATATACATCCATAGCATGTCAATAAAACAGTAAGAAAAATAAGAACCATATTTTTTCCTTGGCTGTCTTTTAGACTTTCTCTTGTGACAATGATGTTGATATATATTTTGTACACTCTATCTACATTAAAAGAGAATTCCCTGAGGAATTCATCGTTTACTGATGAACCAAAAATTGGGATATACTGTTTTAGGAAACATGTTCTTTTTCTCCATTTGTGTGTTAACTCTTCTCTATACATTTCAGTGATCTCCCAATCACTCCACCAAACACTGCTTGTTCCTGGTCTTGCAATAGCTGCTTTTGCAAGGTTGCAGACAGCCAAGTTCTGGGTCCTGCACTTGGGTCACAACAGCCCAGGCAGCACTACAGGCTGGGGCAGAGTGCCTGGAAAACTGCCCACTTGACAAGGACCTGAGCGTGCTGGTCCACAGAAGCTGAACACGAGCCAGCAGTGTGCCCAGCTGGTCAAGAAGGCCAATGGCATCCTGGCTTGGATCAACAATAATGAAACCAGCAGGACCACAGCAGTGATTTTCCCTCTGTACTGGGCATTGATGAGGCCACACTTCGAGTCCTGTGTTCGGTTCTGGGCCTCTCACTACAAGAGAGACATTGAGGTGCTGGAGTGTGTCCAGAGAAGGGCAATGGAACTGATGAATGGTCTAGAGAGCAAGTCACATGAGGAGTGGCTGAGGAGATGAGGGTGCTTAGCCAGGAGAAGAGGAGGCTCAGGAGGGACCTTATTGCTCTCCGCACTATCTGAAAGGAGGTCGTAGCCAGATGGGGGCTGTTTTTTTCCCCCAGACAACTAGCAACAGCATGAGAGGAACTGCTGTGCCAGGGGAGGTTCGTGCAGGACATCAGGAAGAATTTCTTCGTAAAAAGGATTGTCAAGCATTGGACTCCCCAGGGAGGCAGTGAAGTCACCAATCCTCAGAGGCATTCAAGAAATGACTGCATGTGGCATTTAGTACTATGGTCTAGTTGAAAAGGTGGTGATCAGTCAAAGGTTGGGCTCAATCTTGGAGGTCTTTTTCAACCTAAAGGACTCTGTGATTCAGTGATTTCTCAGCACAGACTAAGCAGCGGGACCATCTCTTCAGAATAACAGGTTGCATCTTTCTGAATTTTCTGGGACACCGGGAAAAAAGTAATCACTGCAGCAGAGCCACAAGTCTAAGCATCTTCAGGGTTGTAGGCTGGGGCTTCCAAACCAGCAGCTTAGCCATATCTCAGGGTGTATTCTCTTGCATATCAAGATATAGTCTCTTGTATCACAGAAGAATATATTAGAAAAAAAAGTGAAAGTATCACTGTCAGCACAAACACAGTGCAAAAATGCATATCCAAACCTGCACATGGTCCCCAACCTGAGAGAAACCACAGAGACATGAGACAGACTGATCAGCTGGTGTCCTTTGTCTCCAGTACTCTGCAGATCCTGGGCACAGTCCAACAAGTTCCTAGATGCTGGTGGGATGGATTGAATACTCTAACCTGGACACCTGACAGCAGGATTTAAACAAAATCTCTTTATCCTCCTGTAATGTCTTGCAAAAATTAAAGAGCTTACTTGGGACACACATCAAGGCTTGACAGAACAAAAGACCAAACCCATGCTAAAGGTCAGAACCAGGGTGTTTAAGTGGAGATTGCCACACAAGCTTGTGCTAGTCTCAAATCACAAAAGAGACCAATTAACCACTACTACAGGCATGCCCTTTCCATTATTCAGCACAAAAAAAGCCTTAGAGGAATAGGCAAGAAGGTTTTACCATGTTTCATTTGACCATTGCTATGCTATTACTTTGATAAATTACTTTAGTAAATGTAAAAAGAGCATTTACCTTGCAAGTAATTTTCCTTTTGTAATTATGTTCCTGCCTACCATTTTTAGAAGAGAAAGAAGAAAACATGTACTGCAGATGCAATTAATCTTAAGACTTGAAGATCTGTGATGGAAAGAAATATCATTCACAAAGAATCATCAAAGTACTGTCCTCAAGTCAAAGGAGACACCAAGAGCTTAAGAGAACATTGAAAGAGAGTTCACATTAGCAAAACTAAAAATGATTGTCCAGGTTAAGGCTGAAGGAGAAAAAAAGACAGAATTGTTGCCATCTTCTTAAAAACCAAAGTGGTATTGGTGAAAATGATCCAAGGAAAACTAACAATTTTATTAATGTAAATACATCATATATGGACAAGATGACAGAAAGTTGCCAGAACCTGTGACATAAATGGAAATGTTCAGTTTCATTACAGTTGATGTAAAATTGATCCAAGTACTAAATTTCATTGAAAGTAATAATAATTGTGAAATATTTAACAGTACCAGCTCTAACACAGTGGTAGTTCCAAGTAAACATTCAAATGGGGGAAACTGAGCACCTGATGGAAAGCAGCCTTTCTGTGACAGTATCACAGTCCAAGTATATGTTGTCTCAAAATCACATATACCCTCTTGCTTTTGCTGTTGTCCATAATGTTGCCTTCCTAGGTCAGCACCTGCTGTAGTCATTGTAGCCATCTGTCTTCTGTCCAGCTGGAAACTAAAAAAATCGGGTTCAAATGCACGTCCCAGTTCAGGTAGAACAGACTGAATCTCAGCCTGCTATCAGCCACCAAACAACAAGGCAAAGAATGCATTAGAATTACAGATTAAAAATAACCAACTGATAAGCACTGGAGATCTAGTTCAGAGTAAGACTTAATCATTGCAGCCCTTTGGTTGGTATAAATGCTACAGCCTACAAAGCCTAGGAAAGGGAAATCTGAGCAAATAAGTCATTCAACCTTTCTGGAATCATCTGTCACTTCTGAAAGAAGTGCAGCTGAGGGGCAAACCATATTAAATCATTTGCCTCAATGGCATAATGCTGGTAGTGCCATTTGTGATGACATTTTTTGTGGTGAAATTACAAAAGAACATTAAAAGATTAAAATCTTCTCTTCATTTTAATGAGTACCAAGAAGGTTGGGTGATTGTTGGGGCACAAGAGTCCATAAAATGTGTTTCCAATATTGTGACAATGGACTTTAAAAAGAAAATATAAAACACTGATATTTTCTTCTTGGACAGGCAACTTGAAAGCACTGTCAGGAAACCACTGGTGACATGGCAACATTGCAGTGTCAATCAGAGCCAGAAATTCTTGTAATCCCTATATGTAATTTTTAATTTTTACATTTTTGTGAAGTAGGTGCAGAACTCCACTCACAAGGCAATATATAAGAGTAATGAAAAGAGAATGCATATTTTTAAAACACCACGTTTGTTCTTCTTTTCCTTGCCTGAGACATTTCAGTGTTTGGTTTCTTTGCTTTGTTTTCCTGATTTGAATGCCTAAAGGTTATATCACTGTGGTATGTGGTTCTTTTTGACTGTCTTTCACTGAAGGGTGCAGGACGATGGAGGAGATCTCTGGCAGGAATTCCGCCCTGTTAGCAAGCAATGGTACATAAGCTTGGAAAGCATCTACAAGAAATTCAAGGATTGCTTTAAAAGCTACCTAGACAGAAGGGAAAACCCAGAATAGTGATAAATAAATAAGTAACTAAACAAATATATAACAGAATTTTTTTTAATTTTAAAATATATAATAATGGAAGTATTTATAGTAAAATATTAGCAGATCAAGAACATGGGTTTGGTATGCCAAGAGACTCTAAACATATGTAAGGTACTTAGGGGTCTGCTCACTGACATCACTGAATTTACATTAAGCTATTCAGACACTTGAAAATGTCTTTGCAGACTGCAGATAATAGACTGTGACGAGATAAGGAAGACACCTCTAGAATCTCCCAACATAGAAATTGAATGTTGTTTGAACAAGAGAAAGAGGCTCAAACACACTTTAAAGCTTTATGTCAGCCAAGTCCTCAGCTGATGTCTGGAAATAGGGATAAAGTATCACTATAAAATGTGGTCTCAGGAAAATTCTATTTTACAAAATGGTTCTTTCCTTTCTTCTTCAAAAAGATTTAAATTTAATTATCTTCACATTGCAGTCCCTCAAAATCAATTTTTCATTGTGCTTTTAAAGTTTGAAACAAGATCTCTCAAAGCCAACATGAGTTTTCTACTTCAAAAAAATCCAGGATGCAGCCCATGTATTTATATATATTTATAATGAAGTTCTTTAAAAGCTCACTTGTGTGTCTAAAGGGGCATAAACCATGCATGCCATTGACACTTGACTGCATCTAGACGGGTACCATTAAGACTTGACAGAAGAGTTATATTCTGCTTTTCCAAACCTAGTGTCGTTCGTGGTGGGAGTTGGCTCTGGTCAGGCTGATAGCATTGAAGATACCATGAAGTAAAGGGGAAAAAAATTGCCTGGTAATCTGTTCCTGTTCTTCTAGGACTAAAACAGACACAAAAATTTAAAAGGCAAAGAAACTAAGCCTAATTCTTTCCCCTATCTTGTGTTTGTGTGGACCAGTTATCACTTTCCCAAGGTAGTAGTTTGAAACACTGAAAATACAAGTATTGATCATTAGACTTTTCCACCACTTTTAAAAACTTCTCTTCAGTTCAGCAGATCTCCACTGACCTCACAGAAGGGTCTTCCTGTTGCTTCTCTAAAATTTCTCCATTTCCTCTTGCTTTCCCCTATGCTAAGTTCAGCTTTTGTTGTTTCTTTAGTGGAGAGACCAAAGCTAAAGCAAGTCTTACCATCGTCTGCAGCTCCCATCATCTCCATAGGAGTGCAGCCCTCTTTTCTGATACAGCAAAACCATGCTTTCCATCATACACCTTTATTTTTATTTTTTAAAGTGGGTCTACAGTGTTGTTCAGTGACTCTGGTAGGTGATGTGTCTTCTTCACTTGGTTTAAGTATTTGGGGAGATAAATTTGTACTGCTAGTGTATTGCAGTACCTGAAGCAGAAGAAGACACAGATGCCAGTCATCTGCTTGGCTACATTCCCACATGGAGAGACTTTTCTGCTCTGGAAGCTTACCAAGACTGTTTAGTGTATATTAATTTTTTATTGCATATTATGTCTGTGCTTTACTGTACAGAAAGAGTCATATTCTTTTCTTGTCCTTCAGCTGCATTCATCTGTCCTGGAAATTCTGCCAACACAGGACAATAGTCAGTGAGACTAAGTGGGTTTTGAAGTTAAAGAGCTTAAAACAGCTGGAGAAGTCTGCATACTTCAGCATCCACAACCAGTAGCCCTGAGGGATCCTGGCAGGTGGAAGAAGTCCAGGAGAGTCTTCTAGATAAACTTGTACTACAGCTATGCCCACATCTATTTATTTTAATTAAGTAAAGACATTGCATATTCTTGTAGTCTGCATAATGGCATTCTGGCATTCTTCTGAGGCAATAACATAATTTAGACTCAATAAGACTGAATAAATCAGTAACAGACTGCAGTGCAAAAATGACTGCACCCAGTGAATGTCTATGTAAATCCTGGTATAATTTGAGATAATTTTTAAAAAATATCCTTTATGTTGAGGAGGTTTTGTGCAATGGATCCTATTCCTCTCCAGTGAAATTTGACTGAACTTGATGAAATCAAGGCAAGGATGCTTTAATCCATTCATCCAGTGATCTGTGTGTTCACTTTCTCCCTCTCTCTAACAGCAACACCCCTGTTGTGAGTAGGGTAGAATAATTTCCTACAATGAAAGTGTTACGGTATCTTTCATCTATTATTTTGTAACGGGTTGACCTCAGTTAGACATCAAGTGCCCACACAGCCACTCTATCCAGCCCCCTTCCTAGCCAAGCAGGGGGAAGAGAATAATATGGTAAGCAACTAGTGGGTTGGGATAAGGCAGTTTACGAAAGCAAAAGCAAAGTTCATGCATGCAAAAGAGAAGCACAAATCTCATCTCTACTTCCCATCACCAGCAACGTCCAGCCACATCCTGAGAAGCAGCACTTCAGCACGCTTAGTGGTTTTCTCAGTGGGCAGCCACTGGAAACAATGAACACCCTCCCTTCCTACTCCTTTCCTTAGCTTTCATATCTGAGTTGATGTCATATGGTATGGAATATCCCTTTGGTCAGTTTGGGTCAGCTGGCCTACTTGTGTTCCCTCCCAGGATCTTGCCCTCACTCTCTGCTGTGCTCAGCAGTAGTCAAAACACTGGTGTGTTATCAACACCCTTCTTGCTACCAATACAGAGCACAGTACTGTGAGGGCTGCTATGGGGCTCAGACAGACCGAGTACAAGTGTATGTAAAAAAATATGTTCCCTCCAGATGCTGTCAGATGCTGTATTCAAACTGTGTCAAATTACCATTGAAGCGGCTAACTGTGAAAAATAAAGCTGGTCATTTCCCACCTTGTGTGTAACTATAGAGTCTTCTCCAGTGCTACAGTCTCTTAGAGGAAGCATGTAGATTTATACCAGAAAATGAGTTTTACTGTGTCCTTTCCTTCTGAAAGCACTTGCAGGCCATGCTTTGACTTTAACCATTTTGATGAAACTTTAGTTCCTACAAAAACAATTCATCATTGAAGTAAGAGAAATCCAAATATTCTGCTCACACTGACTGGTATATATTCTGCAAAACACAACTGAAGAGGTTTCAATATTCTCGTAACATATTATAAAATGTTGGAAATCTATTTTCTGCTAGTTTAAAAAAAATCCAACTAAAAAAAAAGGCATGCATGGGAATTTTTCACCATGGATCTGCCTGTATATTCAGATGTAACCTAGCTGAAGCAATCTGAAAGCTTGCTTCATTGAGCTTTGAAAGCCTTTCATTTTTTTTCTTGAAACACCACACACAAATTATCAGTGGCATAGTCCCACAAATTTAGCCGCCAAGCCTGGAATATAAATCCCATGGAACAGTCTCAGCTCTCTCTCCCTCCCTCCTTCTCCTCAGCTGCTGTGGGTCCACAGGTGAATTTTGCAACAGGTTCTGAATTTTCCGTATGCACCAAAACAGATGCAAAAACTTTGGTCACTGAAGGATCAAATCTGAATTGTGTGGCTTGTGTAGTTTCATAATTGAGGTTCACACATGATAAACTTTCTGAGCTCTTCACTAAGAAGATATGAAACACTTTGCAGTTTTGTGGTGAGAGCCAGGAGCTTGGCCTCAGCAGAGACTCTCTCCACTCTCCCCACATGTGAGCACTGGTAGCACTGCAGAGCTGTCCTGTCTCTCACCTGGGCACCACTGCACAGAGCATTGTGCACTGGAGCAATTCAGGGGTGTAGAAAGTTCATTGTGCAATCTGAAGACACTAAAGAAGTGTGATAACAGTCACTGGCCCCAAAACTCTTTTACTAGGGCATAAGCATTGGTTTCAGATCTGACAGCTTATAGTCAGTGCTATGAGAGCTTTGCTACTGAAAAAGAACAGATTTTCCCCCACTTTTACACATTCTCTGCCTTCCTTGTGTTGGCATTAGCAAGCCTACAATCTTGTGTGCAGACAGACTAGGAAAATATTATTTTGATTAGTCCTCTTAACTCATGTGAGGAAAACCAAACAGTGAAAAGCTGATGCTATAAATACATCAGAAAGTTATGGCTGGATAAATAAAGATACTCATTTGCTGTGTAGAATAAGAAACTAGAATGTAAGTCCTTTCGAAATTACTTTTTCTTGGAATATACTTAATTGACAGCTCTGTTACAGAACTCTGTTAGAGCCACGGCTCTGTTGTCAGGGTCAACCTCAAGTCAATAAAAATGGACAAGAGCTTAAAACTACAACCCATTTGCAAACATCTAAATTTAGATGTTGAAGCCCATGTTTAAAAATCCAGCTAAGGATAATCTCACTATTTAAACTGTTGCTTAGCTTCCTGCCCTGCCACTGCAAGAAAGCATGATACTGCTATTTGCAAGTAGTAGGTAGAAAAATTAATTTGATATGGCAACTGTGTCTGATTATCTAATCACAGGTAAAAAGCTCAAGGATCTTCAAGAAGTCACTTATTTCTCACAAATATTATCCTGAGCTTTTTAAACAGACCTCAAATGAAGAATGTTCCACAATATTTCATCCAGTCGATCATTCTAGTCCAAATTCCACAGACTCCCCATTTCATTATGGAGCTGTGCTGTGAGAGAGGACTGCATCATAACGAAATGGCCCAACTATGTAATCCTTGACAGAAAGCCTGCAAGGCTCTCAGCTGCTCAGTTCCTCCGAGCATCAGACAGACTTTCTGGCAGATAGCTGCTGCTCTTTCACTCCACTTTATTTCGCAAGACCATATTCTATTCTACTTTTAAAAATAATGACCATTCTCTTAATACACATTATATACCTTGCTTTATGTGCTTACAGATATAGCAATAGGGACAGGATGGAGTTTTCTTGAGTTCTATTAGATTTTTCTCCCCAATGCAAACATCTTTGCATCTTTTTCTACCAGTTAATTAGAATTTAACTGATTCTTATTTTTTCTTCTGTGTTTTTGACATATATGCAAAAGTTTGTGGGCAGAAGTAGCTGTAAACACACTGAGGAGTATGAAATATAGAAGACTAAACTCCAAATTTAACAGATAAAAAATACTCTTTCATTATATCTGAGAACAGAACTGATTAAAATGACACTATAATATATATGAACCTATCGAAATGACACTAAATTTCTTCACAACCTAAATGCTCAATTGTATTCCACAACTTCTAGGAAATACTCAGTTTGACTGAATAGTCAACTTATTAGCTAATGGGGTCATTACAATAGAAAACACTGGACTTCAATTAGAAAGAGTACCTTTTAATAATTTTGTATTCAAATTTGCCATTTTCTTTCTTTGCAGGAGATATTCTTCCTTATCTAAGGGTAAAAAATGTATGGCAATAATTAGGCTATTTTACAAATTAAACTGCTCTGATAATATATCTTGACACCTAATACTGCAAATTGCCTGAGAAAGCAGTCTTGCTGAGACTGCCTATTTAATGAGCAAGAGGAAAAAAGAAACTATGGCGTGTTTGAGCATGTGAGACTATTCAAAAAATTTTCCTGTATTGTTAAGACTTCAATGTCTCCATTACTACATTTGCAAAAGTACTTAATTACTACACACGCTTCAGATGTTCAAGATACCCAAGTATTTCAGGCTGAGGTCTCCAAAAACTGAGCAGTTGATCAGTTGACAGTGAAACTTACACTGATTCAAAACTTAACTTACTGTTTGTGATATCGTTTTGCTAGAGAAGGTTGAAACACACTGAAAAAAAGTCACCAAACTGATGAAAAAATTGCCCACCAACCTTTTACAAAAAAGGCTTTTCTGGTTTTAGAGGCCTGATTCTACCTGCAATGCAACTTAAAGCAGCTGTTGGAAAGTGTTCCTGCTGAGTAAATTTGGTGGCATTGAGTTTATTGCACATCTATTGAAACCACTGTGCAAACAGGATCTGAACTCATTCTCATGACCATGAACAGCATTTGTCTTGGTGTCATTTTGGAAGGAAAGCCAGTGACAGACCAGAAGACCACAGGGAGTACAGTGAGATCAGGGAAGATGTCCAAAGACTATTGGATACATGGAAAAGCAGGAAAGGAAAAATTGGTACCTGTCACCTCAGGAGGTTACCTTCATGCCATTAGGATCTTAGGAAAACTTAGATCAACAGGTGGTTTTGCTTGGTTAGCTCAGTTATATTGTGCTTCTTCCCCTTAAACAGGGTATTTTTATCTCCTTGATGCATTCCTTTGCAGCACTATAATTAAGAAAACATTTAAAAAATTTCACTGCTGCAGAAAACATTAATTGGTAGAATGGAGGAAAATTCCTAATAATGCTACTACAAATGAGTCTGAAAGAAAGATTTATTGGAAACATAGAAATGAATTTACAGAAAAGGTCCATGCTAACAATGCTGTGCTTATTGTAAAATATTAATTCTATGCTCTTATAAAATATAAGATTGAAATAAAAACATCATAAACATACAAAAGATCATAGAAGAAAATGAGCCTGAAATATCTGATTTCAATTCAAAGTGTTTCAAAATAAAAAATTCCTTAGAAAAAGACTGAATTTGTTGACACATCATCAAACAATTCACATTCGAAATTTGATAGGTGAATCTGATTTTAAATTTTGGAATGCACGAAGTATTACAAACATACTTTACTAATAGCACTCTTGAAACACAGAAAAATTCACAATCATGCTCAAAAAATGAATATTTACAAATCATATCATTAAGAAAAGGAAATATATAAGCCTGGAAACTACACAAACATCAGGCTTTCAAAGACATATAAGCCACTTTTCCATTCTATGGGCTATATCAAAGAAAAATTTTCCTGCCATTTTTGACATTAAATAGCTCATAGAGTTAATGTTTACACTAAAATTACACAAAAACATATAATTACTGGAAAATTGATTTTTATATCAGTAAAATACCTTTTTAAAAAAAAAAAATTCCAAATTTTACAAAGAAAGTTTTGTTAATTACAGCACAAGATTTTTAGGAACTGGAAGTTCTCCATTCCCCAACAATTCCTAAACAATTTCTTTGGAGATCCATGAGCAAGTGTTAGCATTTTGCCTGCTTAATTATACTAAGTTTGTCATCTCTTGGGATCCAGACACAGAAGCTTATTAAATAAGCTTTCCTGTTGAAGGTGTGTATAAATGTCACACTTTTGTGTTTGTCAACACTGGTGGGTACTACAACACTTAATAAAATTGGGAAAGGATGTGTCAAATTGATGTTTAGAAAAGGATTAACACACATCTAAAGTGTGCTATCTTTTGAAGTCTCGTCAAAACAAACAAAAATCCCCTTATATTTTGAAGTGTCAGCAAAAAAGTGCCAGCACACACCAGGAAAAATTTTATTTGCTAAAGAAATTAAATATCTTAAATCACTAGAGTCCCAAACAATTATTAACATGCTTAAAAATTTGTCTATTAAGAAGTGCAGTCAAATCAGTGCAACAATTTATATGCTTGAGGTTAAGGAAGGAGTAATAAATACATTTTTTTCTCATCTGAGGTACAACGATCTTTGGATGACCTGGTGATTGAGTTGTTGTTTCAGGGTGATGGAGCATGTTACATTAGTGTGGCCAGCCAACATGCTTCAATAAAGTGCAGCCAAATTACACCAAGACTGTCTTTGTCAGTTCTTGTCAGAAGGCATCAGTGGCAGGAGTATGGCCTCTCCCCACTTTCCTTAAGCCTGTGCTCTTCTCTCTCCTGACACACTGAACACTTGACACCAGCCTTGTGCTGACCATTCTTACATCATACACGACATCAGTGCGAAGAGACCAAAGCCCATCTTTCCAGACAGAAAATACAGGAGTTTAGAAACTCATATGCTGATGTGGGTCACACCAGTAGTCAAGGGAATTTTGAGATGAAACATGGGTAAAAAGCAGACTTCCCAAAGAAATGCACACACAGTCATGTCAGAGCTGTGTGCTCCTTTCTCCAACCAAAACCCAAACCCAAACGCGCTCTCTGGCAAAGCCAGATGGGGCTCCTCTGAGCTTCCTACAGACTCCAGTAAGGGCAAAAGTTCATGACACTTTGAGGGAAGATCCTCAGGTTTATCCTTTTTTTGATTCCTGAAATCAGTGTGAAGTGACAATACTGAATCTGATTTAGAAAGAGGGGTTTAGTGTAAGTTTTAATATAAGTTTTTAAGAAATCTATAGAGCTAACTTAGAGCAGTATGCAGTATTTATTTTCTTTCTCTCCTTTTGGCCTAGTACTTAGAGATAAATTAGAACTGAGAATAGAAAAAACAAAAACACAATCCAGAGAGCTGCCAGACAGAAATGAGATAACGTGAAACACCCTGGAACCTCACAAAACCAAACAAGATTGTGGTTTAGCTGCGTTTGCAACAAGCTGGTTTCTTGGTCAGAGGTCTGAGGAAGACCACTGCCTTCCTCCCAAAACAATNCCCAAAACAATCACCAACAACCCCCGGAAGGGGTGGGGAAGGGGCAGAGACAGGGAGGGAACCTACGCTAATAAGTTCTTAGAATTAATCTTAATATGTAACCCCTATTCCAGCTCTTATGACTGCTGGTGAATTATAGAGGGTTTTTTGAGTCTGCATTTCAAATCTCTATGAACTTGTTTCTAAATCATCAATAAACAGACATTTTCTAACACCTGTGAACATGTGGGTTTTTGCAAAATTTAATGGAAGGCATTTGGATCTCATTGCAAAACAGATTTCTAGGACAATTCTGTGCTGTGGGCAATCAATAAAAGGCTGCGGTGTATGAGGGGATGTCTAACACCTTTTGCAATTAGAAAAGATAATTGAACTCATCTGACTTCTGGAAAACTGGTGTTGCTGCAGCATTAGTAAGAATGACCTATTTTGTCATGGGGATTTTTAAATTAAATTAATATTTTATTGAGCATGAATTTTTCTAAGTTCCTCATCTTCACAGATACACAGAGGAGCAGTACAGGCCTAGCCCTATTAATAATATTCCACCTATTCCTTTCTAAACAACAACCTTAGTGAAATCAGGAAGCCTTCCAATGCTCGTATTTTGTTTGTTCATGTTATGATCCCTTTCCTTAAATTATTAGAGAGATGCTTTCAGTATAACCGAGGAATTAAAAAAAGTGTCCATATGCAATAGATTTTTTTAAAAAAAGACTGGAATGTCAATGACTCAAACTCTAGTTTGTAATTTTTTTTCATATGATTGTGGAGATTAAGTTTTTATCAAAAATACTTCCTGTACAAAGCTTTATGAGAAGAGATGTGCAGAAAAAACTGCAGCAAACAGATAATTTGAATAAAATTTAGTTTAGAGGTTAACATTGTTTCAAAAGTTAACAACTGGCATTTAAAACCACCTTATGCATAATCATGACTCTTAACTTACAAAATTTTCTTTCTTTCTTTCTTCATCAGAGAATATTAAAGGTAATGTCACATACATAATATCAGTAAAATACTCTACATTGACTTTCATGTGATTTGCTATAAATGAATCTTAGATCAAATTTAAATATCAACACAATCCCTAATTCCTATTAGCCACATTAAAAAAATCCACCTTTTTCAGTATTTCTTACCATATGAATGAAATTTCATAAATTTCATAATATTCAAGAAATTGAATAAAACCTCTTTTACAACATACAGGTTGCAAATGCAGAAGAGACAGGTATTTTTGAGCACACTTTTGCATATGAGCCAGTGCATTCACCCTCCATACTCTGCCTCAGGTCAACTGCAATGCCAGCAAAGTGTTACCATTACCACAGTGATGGTATTAAGTGAGGTGCAGGCACCACACAACTCTCACTTGTAACTGAAACGGTCACCTTTCTTGGGACTGGAGTGCTCAGACACAAGGGATGCATGCAAAAGTAGCCTGGCTCCATCAGGATTTCAAGCTCTACTTTGTGGCTGCAAGTTTCAGACTCCGAATTATTAACTGGAAGCACAGAGCTCCACAAGTGTGTTAAAGTAAATGGTTTCTTCAGCAGAGTTGAAGTCATCCCAGTGCCTGGGACCATGATCTTGTTGGGAAAGTGACCCATATGTGAACCAATTTGGGACTGATGTGGAGGTAGGGTTAGTGGACCTGGTGACTGTGTGACAGAGACCACCTTCCTGTAACATGCCTCTGATCTTGTGTATTTCTACTGCCAAGGAGTTGCAGTTGCGGTACACCCTGAGGATTGAGTGCTCATTGTGTGAGGAACTGAGAATTTTGCACAGTGAGATAAGAAGATGATAAAGTACAAGGCTCAAGCACCAGATACCACAAAAGTACTGGTAAACTCCCCCTATGTGTGTAGCATACATCTCTGGGCAGTTCTGGGCAATAGGTTTTCAAACAATGGGGCCAGCTCAGCAAGGATCTTTCAATTATCCAAAACCAGTCCTTGCAACTTCAATTTTTTTTTAATTTTAGTAATAGTTGAGTCAGGAGTTATTACTGTAACTACACAATGTAGGAAATCAATAACACATTGAGCTGTGGAACTTTAAATAAAAATCAGCATGTCTGAAGGTTTCAAACATTTAACTTGTACTTACAAGTCATCAAAGATAATCAACAAATTTATGTAAGAGCTTTTCTTGCAGTGTTTGCACTTATTCATTGTTCGCTGCAGTACCAGACCCCACTTCCTCAACGAGAGGAGATGACACTTGCCTCTCCAGTCTGCATCGTGGACAGTCCCAGGAGCAGGTTTCATCAAACTGTTATACTACATATGGTTAAGGAACAAAGCATGTGGAACTAGGACTCACATCATTCTTCCTTTTTGATCAGTCTTTAGCCACCAAAGCAAACGACAGAAGCAGTTTAAGCCACTAGAGACAGCAAGGCAGATTATCATCTAGTTGTGCTAATTTTGAAAACTTGGCCTTAGGAAGAGTGCACTGCAGTGATTGACACCAGTGGTCACTGCCCAGGAGTGGGAACCTCCAGTGCTTGAAACAGCAGATCATGCTGACACCCAACACAGGAGAGATTTGCACTGACTCATGCTGGTATTTTATGCAGTTCACCTTCTCCAAACCCAACACCTTCTTATTCCTTCCCAGGAGCTCAGACATGCAGCACTGTCAGGAACTCCTTTAAAAGAGAAGTAGCACTATCTTCGTGTTTCACATCACACTAAAATATGCCAACAGCTTTTACACTGTTCTGATTTCAGCATCCCGAAAAGCCTGGGAGCTGTACAGCAAGGTCAGCGCTCAGAAAAGCAGGAACAGAACTTCATGTGCTCTAGGAACTTCCCAAATGAATCCCAAAAGTACAGTAGTCATGACCCCTTGTCATTGACTAACAAATGAAGATTTTCTACCTTATCGTCTTTTTACTTTCT
>WEIV01011873.1:3646-36277 GCA_013390005.1 Calyptomena viridis | reverse complement strand
CTACTTAAAACCACAACAAATCAATAGCCTCTTATTCGTGAGGAAGATGCCCAATGTTATGTTTCTCTGAAATTTGCTAGTTGAAGACATAAAAATTTGCAATTTCTGAAAACTAGGCAGTTAAGCTGAAACTAATCCTGACTCCAAATGTTTGCAATGATTAACCAGTAGAACAGATTATAAAGGTATGTGATACTTCATCTTTGACACAGAGCCTGTAAATTGAGAGTGTCTGTCTGAAAACTGCAGTGTAGTTCAGCTAAACTTGACACAGGAGTGGCTGAAGTAAGTGTAATTGCATCTGGTGCACACAGTGTTGAACCACATTCCACAAATGGTTGCTTCTGGCTTAAAAATCTGTCAGTTTTTGTGTGTCCGTCTTGCTCACGTGTGAAGAGGTAAAATAATACTGTGTGGTCAAGAAAGGACATTCTCCTAGACATATTTTTTAGAAAAATAATGTTAAATACATTAATTTGTAGTGAGACGACAAACTCAAAGACCCCTCAAAGTTTTAAAGACACGTAAGAGAAGAATAGCTGAGCTACTGGTATGATTTAACACATAATTTATCTTTATGTTTTTTGCAAGATAGTTGACTTGTATTAAAAAAGTTTACTTGAAAATGTCTGAAAGTTGTCCAAATAAATTTGGACAATTTTATGTCAGGAAAAAAGATCAGAATTCTTATATTACAGAAAGTTAATGTAGTTGCATTCATTAAATCATTGCAACTTTTGTGCTTTTTAGTGTGGATAGAATAAGATGAAGTCATTTTGCACTAGTTTGTGGTAACTCCAAAAGGTGCATATGATATGTGTTTTACTATAGTCATCCCTTGGATAATCAGATGATAGTCCTTAGTAGAAGTGAAATACCAGGCTAGATGTACTGTTCTTGAGGTTGCTGTGCCAAAATCATGTTTCTATGGCAACAGAGTTAATCTATACGGTTTAAATTGGATGAACCCTGATAAATTTTGCTACCTAAAGTAATCTCTACTGTAGCCCATTAGATTGCATAAAATAAAATGTCTTAGTCTAGTCTTTGTCACTATTTAACCAAGATGTATTAAAGAATTTGAGTAAGGTCACACAGCAGGCCCTATTCAGTCTACAAAACCTGCCTTCTTTAAATCATATTTTCTTATCTACTGAAGTAACTGAGTTGTACCACTCTGACTTTCTACCTTTTGTCTCATTCCCTACAATGAATGCATTCTGATATTTAGCCTCTCTAAAAATTAAAATTTTACTTGAACAGCTTTGCCACACAGCCTTTCAGAAGTTCAGCCAGGAGGACAATCTCACAAAATTTCTAAGCTTAGCTTTCACGCCAGAGGTCAATGAAACCCTTAGAAAACAGGATCTTGTATCCGGTTCCTGTAGATACCTGGATCCATTAAAGGCTTCAACCCATCCTTGTCCAGTGTGGCAAGAAATGCAGATGTATTGCAGTTTCACCTCTTAGGAATGCATGGTTTTGAACCAAATTAAGACATTCATAGATTTTTATGTGTAAAAGCAAAAAGGGGGAAAATAAGGAAAAAGAAAAACTTCTCCTTTTTAGTGAAAGAAAATGTAGAGCTCAGATAAGGAATGACAGTATATCTTGTGTCTGCTCTTTATGTTCTTTGGCCTTAGGCTTTGGCTTCTTAAGGAGTCAGAGATTCATTCCCTGTGGCATTTCACTGGCAGCAGAAGCCTTTTATCTTGCGAAATTTCCTTCTTCAGATGAACTTGCAATTAGTAAAGACATCTCTGCTCCTGTAGGTATTTTTCTTTCCAGATCTGCTCTTGGCCTTCTTCCTCAAAACACAACTCAAAAGTTAAAAGGAAACTTAGATAACTTTAAGTTTCTTTGAGAAATGACCCTGAATGACTGCCATCAGTTGATTACATTTTCTTTGTAGGTGGTTTGTTACTTCACTTTCCCTTAAATTTTTCAGATCTGGAAGTGTAAATCAACAATCACAACCAGTTTTGTTCATAGCTTGTGCCACTCACTTGACGAACCAAGAAGTTTAGGGATAGGCATAATATTTCTTTTCATCTCTACTGGATTCTAGCTCACTTTAAGGAAAAGGACAACAGATAGGATAAAAATAATGATTTCCAAAATGAAGTTGCAATGCAAATGCTGGCAAAGTCATAACCTACTTTCTGACATGTTATATGAGAAAGATCCCTTGAAACAGATAATGTTCCCTGATACAAACAACAGAAATGCTCCTTAGACCTTGTTTTAAACCTGCAGTTCAATCAGCATACTCCAGATGGCACACAATGATGACAAAATTATGCATGTGCTACTTTGAAGGATGGAATATGCTAACAGAAGGAGCTTGTTAACACAGAGCCCCCGAAAGCTGCCTTCAGGACTGACAGTAATCTGTACAGTCATGAAGCAAACAAAACTTTCAACTCTTTAAAAGGTAGTGGTATGGAGGGAAAAACAAACAAACAAAACCCCTTGCGCTAATCTTAATTATAATGCAGAACACAAAATGTTTGAAGAATTACCATCCTTTATATGCTAATAGATATTGAATGACAGATGTTTTCCAAGCAGATAGATGATTAATTTGGCCCTAAGTTACAAAGAAATTCAAGATATATGAATTTTTAAGGGAGATTATTACTTGAATGTAATTAGAAGGGATATACCAGTAACTTCATCTCTTGAAGACATGCTGCACCACCTTTTTCTCATTCTGAGTAAAAATTTTCCTTGCGGTTAGTCCTAATTAAAATGAGTGCTGCAAACTGCAAAGGACAACCATATCTGAACATTCGTGTGCTTAGATTTCAGAAATAGTTCCATGAAACATCAATACATGCCCTTAGATGCAATACAAGAGAGAAGACAATTCTCTGACTGCATTTTAGCAACTGACCAAAACCCATATTGCATAAAAATACATACAAACTAAAACTGCAGAAGCTGATGAGGCTTTTGAATTGTGGGATAAAGCCTGTATTTCAAGTCAAATGCCAAATTTTACAGGATGTGAGTGCTGGTTCTGACTCTGTGCTGAATGAGGACTGTCTTTTTGAAGATTTACAGAAAGAAGAAAAAACTATTTCTGGAACTTCTGGTGTTAATGCAATTTATAACAAAAATCCAGCTATGTTACAGAAACCATTGAAACAGCTCGAAAACTGGTCTTCTCACTTGTCTGCCCAAAAGGCTCCCTTGAGATCTCATGAAAACTGTTTTTCTGAAGCGCTGATCCCATCTTAGAGTAGGTAAGCAATGAAGCAGTTGTCTAAAAGCAACAAAAATGGCACTAATAGAGCAGCTTTCCCTACAAAAACCCTCTGAAGCATATTTAAAATAGTTTATTTTGTAGTCTAGGTGGCTTTAGATAAATGCCACAGCAATGCTCTTTGTGAATGCACAAATCTAGGTAAGTACTGTATTGTGTGAGAGGGCAAGGTTTACTTTTTGTAGTTCCACACATTGATTCTGATGAACATTTCATGCAAAAGGAGTTTCTGTAGTAGAACATTTCAGAATTCATGAATAGTAATTGAGCCCTTTAGTTCTGCACTAAACTTAAATCCATTATTCTCCATTTAAAGCAGACACATCATGTTGCTCTACAGAACACTGCTCTGTCAATTCAGTGCTTTTTTCAGTGAGCTGGGCTAGAATATTAAGCACTCTTTGCTCTCAGTATTCTTCCTGTGCTTGGTACATTTGGATTCCATTTGAAATAGGCAAATAGCAATTTTGTTGTTCATAATGAATAGCCTATATGTGTATATGCACCTTGCCTTTGAAAGGGGGTGCATATATTATTTGCCACATCTTGAATCTTTGGCAACCGGTTTGCTTCATTGCTCTCTCTCTCTGTGCATAAGCAGTGAGATGTAAAATGTAATAAAAGTCCCTGACAGATTTCTGTCTTCTATACCAAACAAACCAGTCTGCTTTGGCATTCAAAGCTTACATATTTTTTCTCTGTCATGGACAAACTAAAGAAGTACATGTAAAAACAAAGAGTTAAGTAAGATTAAAGTTTCTAAAAGTCAGCTCCCATGCTGAACATTTTGCAGTCATTTGCTAGCATGTAGCTATTACTGTGCCTAGGGTTGTAGCATGCTGATGCAGCCATATGTCTGTTCCTACAGTGCTAGTGCAGATACAATTCAACCTCTCCCCATATAATTTTTTTGTTGCTAAATTTCTATGACTACACAGCTTAAACCCTGCTAGCATGTCTCAATAAGTTTGTGCACTGGAAGGATTTTATGTTCATCATGCAGTTTTGCTTAAATGAATTTGAGAATTTTGCTTAAATCTCATTTGAGAATGGTGAAGTAAGCTGAATTTTAAGAAAGCATGCCAAAAATTAAGGTTTCTAGTCTCCTAATTTTTTCCCTGTTAGCTATGGTTCTGTTACATTTAGATCCACATTCATAAGGTTTGCCTGCACAGAAGCTGGGGGGAGGAGGAATTGAATAGAATATCTGAAGAAAAATTATCTATATCTTTTGCTTAACACATCTGCTATACAGATTCCAATGTCTAGGAGAAATCATACAAGGAAATATTTCATTTCCACCCTTAGTGTTCAAGTAACCCTAAAATAATGAGATTCTAAGGAGAAATTATGATGATGTTTATACAGCAAGATATTGAAAAAGTGTTGTTTTTCTCTCCTGTACCAGCAAAGTTGACATACGGCTGCATGGGATCGTTCTGCATTCCTGAGCCACTTTGTGTATGGAGCTCAGATATAAAGCTTACTGTTTCTACCTGCATTGTTTGATGGCTTTTCTTATCTGTGCACCAAGTAGATGTTAGGGTAAAGGTGATTAGTAAAAAGCTGGAGCTTCCAACATTATAATGATGATTTAAAACTAAGGTTGTTTAAAATGGGTATCACAAGTCTTTATCAGCAATTAGCTGATTAGATTGAAATGTCCCTGTGGAAGGGTCCTTAGAAAGAAAGCACATGCAGTGAGGGTTTCTTCAGCACAGCACACGTGAGTTCCAGCTATTGCAGCACCCATTTATACCTCTCTTGCCAGCCAGTGATGACACTGAATAATCTGTCTTTTACCTGGTGTGGTAACAGTTATGCAAAAGAAATCCCGTCCAGACAGCTAACAGGAAAAAGCAGCTTGAGAAGACATACAAACATATTTCAGTCTTCCTAGCTCAGGAGATGTCAACAAAGTGCTTTAAAATTACCAATTACAACTGTCTTGTTTGAACTGAAAGATGTGTGAGGAATGGTGATGCTAGTTTAGAAAATTGTTTAAAATGCAAATCATTGCCTTGCCTCACAACCAATTTTTCAAGAAAATATGAAGGTAACACTTTGGAATTTAAAGACTGTAATTTGAATTTAATATTAATGCTTGGATGCTTGGGTTGCAAAGCTAATTGACCCAGGGCCTCATGTAGTGTACAAAGTAGATGCTCACCCAGTAAAGTCAATTTTTTTTATTTTTTTCATTTTTTGTCAGAAAATGGAGACATTCTGCCATGGGCTGGGTTTTGCACCTTGCAGAGGTCAAACCAGTGTCTGTTTGAAAAATTCATGATCCAGAAAAGGTAATTTTTAATGAATATTTATGGAAGATGTCCTTTCTTATCAGAGCTGTGCAAGTTTTCAGAAGCTTGCCACTAAGTCTGGCTTCTGATTTTCAGCAAATAACTTGCAAGTTCCTTCTGAGAAAATATTCAGGTTACATTTTTGTCTATCTTTTGCTAGGTTTTTTTTTGGTATGTGTCTTTTTGCATAGTAAGACATCACTGTGAAGCATTTGTAATACATCATATATAGATTGGCTGGGCTTTTTTCTATAGGAGACTCGTATTTTGAGAAAGTTAATATTTTAAATTAATTCTATTTCAGTGTTAATCGCTTAAAAAATCATGAAAGAAAACAGGAGCTGATTGGTTTATATAATTAATTTTTCTAATAAAATGTGTAGCTAGAGTTGCTGTAGATCAATAACTAGAAGTCTTTGTTAGACTAGTTTGCTTTTTTGAGTCTCAAATCTTACCTGCAAAGCCTCAGAGTACTGCTGAACAATAGGTGAAGAGAATATTCCCTTTTCAATTGCTTTTGGTTTTAACACTAAGGCAGCAACTAGAAAAAGGAGCTGAGATTGGTGTCTGGTCTTTTGTTCATAATGGCTCTTCAGCACAGTGTGTCTGAAGAGCTTGTTGTGCACACGGCAGAGAAAAGGGGGTCTGGAGCCAGAAGTGCCCCAAGATGCAGGGACTTGCCAAAGTCACGTGGCAGGGAAGGGCTGAAACATTGTCATGACCGACTTCCAGACTAAGTTTTGCATTCCATGGACAATGTTGCTTTAAGTAAGTCCATGCAAAATATTTCAAGATGAAATACTGCTCCTAAGTCTCGATAATTAAAATATGGGATTCTGATTTCCTCTCATAGTTTTACAATTTACGACTAGTGTGTGGCATTTCACTCACTTTCCTCTTCTTTTTTTACACCTTTTGTGTGTTGAAAAGACTTTATATTTTTATGTCACTTTATTTCTCATACGTGAGAAGTTTAGCTAATATTCCTTATCCTCCTCACCTGAAAACCTTATTTTTTAAGTACCTTATTTTGTATTATAAAATCATTATATATATTATTTTAAATCATGCCTTTTTAAAGAATGCAATTTGATCACAGAAATGCATCTTTTATATAACACTGCCCTGCTTGATGCCTTTACACATTGTCATCCTGTGGTCAACATTAGAGAGGAAATGTTTAAGGTACATTCAGCAAGGAAAGACTGATGATGCCACTGCAAGCTGAATTTCTGCTCTGGCTGCTTAAGAGTTTCCCTTTATTTCTGGCCCTCTGGGCTGGTTCCCTCTAGAATTTCTTTCAGAGTTAATCCCATGTGGATGGGAATTATTCATAACTTAGTGTAATACACTGAGTACAATTCTCAGCTCATACATGAGCAGGCTTAAAGGTAGTATATTGTCTTGTGGTTCTTTTTAATGCTGATAAATACTGATTTTGTACACAATATCAAAAGTAATATTATTTTTTTTCCTTACCAATGGAATCTGGGAAGGTCTTGGTGAAGAACAATCACCTCATGATAAAGTCTTGAGTTTCTTTGGTTCCTCTAAAAGGTTCTAATGTCTGCTATGTGTATAAAAAATTATTTAACTGAAAAAAAAAAAAGGAAATGTCTATTAATAGGAGAAATATAATCTGACTGTACAAAATCATAGTCGAATGTATTTGACATTTCGTGGGGAATAAGGAAAAAATGCCCACAATCAACCCCTGAAAGAGTAACAATTTCAGGTAGTTTTTTATAAATAGCTAAATAATGTAATTTCAATAACTTGCATGTTACCCAAGAATTCATAGGTTCTAATGTGTCACTGACGTTAAATCATAACATAATTTCTAAAACTGCTATTATTATGCTTGTTTGTGTACACACAGTAAGTAGAGAAGGACTCTTGGACAACAGCTGGACTTAGAAACTAGAGAATAGTCATATACTTGTTTTGACTATCTTGTTTTAGATGACTATTTCTAATGGATTTGATGAAAAATGTGATAGTCTAGTGTATATCTAAACATGATATCTCAGAAGTCCCTTTGAATTAAAACAAAATATTAAGTATCTAAATCTATAAAATTAAAACAGAGTTAAGGTCTTCTGCTGCTTAGAGTTCAACTTGTCAGATACTGTCTGTGCTGATTTCTTCTATCTCTTTGATTATGTAGTTTTCCTCTCACATCAATGAATTAATTGCAAAGGGTAGTTCTGTGACCATCTTAACGATGGTTTCTACTGTGTCTCCACTGCTCATACATAATTTATCTCTGAGAAGATCAAGTAGGAGTGGTAGTTAACCTGACTGCAACCTCCCAAAACATATTGCTTTGATGAGGAAAATCATGCAGCATTTATTGTTGGGTTGTGTTGTTCTTTTCCCCATGAACTTTGCAGTAGTTCCTGAATACTTGGAAGTGTTCTCCAAGTGCAAGATAAGGCATCTTTTAGAAATAATAGTAAGTGCATAATGAGACATGCAAGTGGCTGCCAGCCAACAGTACCTTTTCCTATCTCTTCTTCAGTCCTATATGCAGTTTGTTTCTCCTTTGTTCCCTCTTGTGCTGTTTGGAACTATGTGTCAAAATTTTTTGCATAGAAAATAAATAGTAACATACTGACAACTCATAATGATTCCTTGTTTTTTCTCATTAGTGAATGCAGTCAAGCCTCATCTTTAATTGATAGCTTAACTAATTAGTCCTACTTAAGAACTCATTCCTGCCAGGTTGAAATATATTTCAACTAGGTTGTCTTTTATTTCCACACTACCTACCACCCGCCTTCACTTCTCTCTGCGCTGATCTTTTCACATTTTGGTTGCTCCACTTGTTTTGGCTGGACTCTGTAGATACCATTCAAAAAGTGACTGATATGTATTTTTTCCTCAGGTCAAACACTTTTAAGAGGTTGGTAGTTTCTAGCTGACATGGGCAGGGACACCTTCCACTAGACCAGGTTGCTCAGAACTCCGTGCAACCTGGCCTTGAACACTTCCAAGAATGGGGCAGCCACAGCTTCTCTGGGCAACCTGTTCCTGTGCCTCACCACCATCACAGGAAAGAGTTTCTTCCTATGGTTCAATCTAAACCCACTCTCCTTAATTTTGAAGCCATTCCTCCTACCCTATTGCAATAGGCTCTGCTACAAACTTTACCCCCATCTTTCTTACAGGCTCCCTTTGTGTACTGGGAGGCTGTTATAAGATCTTCCTGGAGTTTTGTCTTCTGCAGGCTGAACAATACCAGCTCTCTCTACCTGTCTTTGTAGAAAAGGTGCTTCAGCCCTCCTTTGGACTTGCTCCAGCAAGTCCACATCCTTCTTGTATTGTAGACCCCACAGCTGGGTGCAGTATTGCAGGTGGAGTCTCATCAGAGTGGAGTAGAGGGGCAGAATCCCCTCTCTTTTAACTTACATAGATCAGTTGTCCAGCTCTGCTCCTGATAACAGTGAAATAGTTAAACATCTGCTTAATGGCTTAACTGAAGTAGAGTTTAAGATTTGCTACATGTTTGCCTAAAATAAGATCTTACAGAAGACATAGTCATTCATCAGCCTCTGGAAATTAGTAACAATATCTAATAAAATTGTGGTTTGTGTGTCCTTGGACAAAAATGTTAAAGAAAGTCCGGCCTGAACTAAAGTGGCATATAGTGTTTCAGGGACTTTTTTGTTTTTCTTTTCTTTTCCTCCTTTCTATTTTTTGAAAAGGATAAACAGGCCAAGTCAAAACTTGAAGCACCCATTCATGTCAGTCATGTCACTGAAATCCTTAAACATAGAAAATGAAAAGAGTCTGGACACCCAAAATAATATAGCTACTACAGCTTGCTTTTTTTTCCCTATCTCAAGGGTGTCTGTTTTTGGTCTCTGGACAGTGAAATTCCTTTGTCTGCCCCCAAAACAAGCAGCCTAGCTTCAAGGCTTGGAGCCTGACTGGACTCTGAAGCCCTTCATCACTTCCCTGTTGGGAGGGAACACTGCAGCTCTGAAATCTGCCTCAGTGTGAATTTATCTCTCAATTTGATGTCACAGCTTGGTTCTGATGTACCTTCTCCTCAGGGAGCTGCTGGGCAAGGTGTTTATAAACCCCCACTGAGAGCCACTCCAAATAAACATATAAAAGTTGATTTATCCATATGGTAGCTTCTTACTGACTAAAAGTATTACAGTAAAAGGATTGATTATGGAAATTCAGTCTCCCTCTCTGAAAATAGAAGAGGACATTTTTGGAAACCCCATACTGTCAGAAGAAAGCTAACTACTATACAATGTAGTGAAATGTAATCAGGTTGTGAATAACCTGTAATTCACATACTTTACAAAGGGTTTTAAAATAGGTTTCTGGGGTTGAAATAATTTTGCCCCTATTATTATACTTACAAATAAAATACCTTTTAGGATTTTTTTTTAATTTAAGGAATGGAGTTTCTAAGATCACAGTAGGCTGCAACGATGACTCCAATTTATGCAATAATTCAATAATCTCCTTAATATACTCTCTGTTGGATACTCAGACACATTTGAAAGCCACTGCAAAATTTTATAGTCCTTTGCAGCCCCACTGACTCTTTTGTGTTTCTCAAGCAACAGGAATTAAGTATTAAAAATCATAGAGGCAGGGCACAGAACAGAAAGGTAGAAAGGGATCTCCCATCCTGTATGTGCTCTTCTGAAATTATTCCACAAAGATATACAATCAAAGTGTTGGGGTTATTTTAACAACTTTTAACAAGTTATTTTAACATAACTCTTGTACTGCTGCTGGATTTCCTGGCGAGCCCTGGTTCTACAACAAACTCCAGCTGACATTTTCTCTTAGGGCAGAAATCTGTATGTTGGGATAGAAAGCTTAGTCACAGTCTCTTTTTTCTCAATCATTGTGGGAATTCCATCAGTTGCCACCTTTGTTTTCAACCTTTCGGGTTTTTTAATTGATTTTGTGCTTTGTGACCTATTGAACTCAAAGCTACCATCTTTTAACACTGTGAACTTGGGAGGTTAATTGGTGCTCATCAGTACAAGCCAACGTAGCCATCACTGAAGTCATTGCCTGGGCTCATAGACACTGCATGTGAGGGAACTTAGCACTGATTATTTTAAAAATATGAATGTAAATGAGGTTTTATTTAACTAAGAGTATATGAATAAGGAGCTCATAAAACCACTGAAAGTATGAGAAAACTGTAAAAAATTGAGCAAAATGATCTTCAAGGGGGAGCTATCTGGAGGTATGTGTTACCAGCTAATATTTCCAGCTGGAAATACCCATAAAGTATATTTGATATGTCACTATTAGTTATGTGTCAACTTTTTACTTAAATGAAATATAAACACACCATAGCAAAATGGTGTTATAATTAAGCAGTTATTAAGCAGTTATAATGGTCTTATAATTAAGCAGGGACTGCTATTTAGCAGTGCGTGGTTTATTTAACAGTGAAATATTAGAGTGAGTGTTAATGGGTGCTCTTTAATTTCAGTAAAATGTTGGATTCATATTTTGAAGAATTTTTTGTTTCCTGATGAAAATGAAAATTCAAAGCAAATTGTTATGAAACTCAGCCAGTATAACACCCCTATATTAAAATTCTTGGCAGGATAAAGTGGAACAGATTAGAATCCTAGAATTGTTTAGTTTGGAAAAGACCTTTAATATTATCAAGTCCAACCTTTAATTTCAGAGAATCCCTGCAAGCTTTTCCTATTGACTTAAAAAAAATATTATTTAGTTGTGGGTTTTTTGTTGTTTGGTTTTTCCCCCCAATTAAATGAAATAATTGATCATCTCTTCATCTGCAGAGGAAAAGTTAGTCAGAAGAATATAGGAGCCAAGTGGTAAACCAACTTTACAATCAATTTTTCTGATTCTGTGGTAATTATATACTAAGGAGTTGACCTTGGAAATTATTGACTCACTGCTCACCACTCAGAATAGCAGCACTGGATAGTTTGTGTTAGTAGCTGGAAATCATGGACACTAATTCAAACGAATTTCTCACTGGTACTACTAAGAGAAGCACTGAGGTTTGCATAGTGGGAGTTCAGACCCAGAGTATGCAAGAATCATGGAAAGAGACTAAGAGCTGCTGTGAAGTAAGGAGAAGTATTTGAGGTAAGTAGCCTTGTATTTAGAAGAATTTGCATGATTGGACTTTAAATCCATGTAAAATAACATCTTTAAATTGCATATGGACTTTAGAAGGGAACTATCAAGTTGTGATTAAAATGTGATTTTTTTTTTAGCATTTCATTTAATTTCCTTCTGTGTATATTCAGCTCTGCTGTGTTTTTTGTCATAACAAAAACACTTCTAATTGTCTGATCTCTTTCTGTCTGACAAGCTGCTCTTTTTTAACACAACACTCTAGCTTTGAAAGCTATTAAAATTCAGTGAATGACTTTACCTCAGGCCACGTAAGGGGATCAACCAAAAGTCTGCAACTTTGGGCTGCGAGAACTACTTTTGAAAGTTTGTATTTGCAGCTCATGTTTTGTGGAGCAACAGTGACAACCAGCGGCCAGTCCCCTAAAAGTTGGTCAAGTTATTCCTCGTGGGTGTCCTGCAGATTATCAGCTACCCACATCCATTCTTTCCCACCATGAATGATTTTATGATTCAAAAGAAAAGGGCAGAGGTAATTTATTTCCTTTTACTTGTCTTAACTCTGGCCATGAGTTTAAAAGAAAAGAGTGCTTCTCTTCTCAAGAATAGATGTGCTCTGGCAAGTCAGTCCTGAGCTGCCACATTCAGATCAAAAAGGTCCCTGCTGACCCATGTTGTCCATATTTCAGTAGCATATCTACATATATATGGTCACTAAAGGTTACCTTGCCTTGCTGGTGGTCTATGACATGGATCAAATCAAATTAACAGTGCAAAGCAAATCCTGCTTTAGTTCTTCTGAAGAGAAAAGGTTTGAGTATAAAGGTTACCCTTTGCTACTTATTGGCGGTTAAAACACATAATACTTGGCACTTGAATATAAATAATTCAGGAATAGCTTGTGTTGTCTGTATCTTAGTTATTATTCCTTCCTTAAAAATACAGATTTTATCTGAGAGAAAAAGAGAGAGTTACTCCTGGTGATGATGCTGTAGAAGCCCTAGTAAAAATAATCTTATCCACTGCTTTTTAGTTTAACAAAGATATCGGTTTCACTTATGCTCTGACGTTTGAGTCCGCTGTTCTTAGGGATCAGTGGGATTATTTTTGTGGAGAAATGCCCTTAAATTTGAGGAAGATAACAGGCTGTAGACCAAGATAGTTTGAATTTTATTGTTTAGAATTATTCCATGCATAACATTTTATGGCTTAATGCAAGATAAATAGTTTACATCAGGCTGGAAATACCAGCCCTCTAAGCATCTTATGACATTTCTCTTCCTTAGCAAAGGTTTTTCCCCCACTATACTAAAGATTAAAATAAGGTGGGAGGGGGGTGAAGGAAAAAAGGGGAAAAATAAAGAATCTGCAAACCTGAATTTCTTCTTCTCTGGCACAGTTTTATGAGTGCTTATGGCAAATTTGCTTCTGTAATCATAACTTGAACCCATCTGGGGATGAGATTGGCTGTTAGCTTAGAATTTCCACTTAACATATTCATGATTAGCATGCACAGAAGGAGTAGAATTAGGATGAATGTTTTTGGAGCAGTACAGATAAATCCTCATAAATGTAGTACAACAGCTCTGGAAATGCACAGTACTGAAATGTAATGAAGCTGAACTCTGTAGAGAGTTTGGTATTCTCAGTACCATGCCTCTCCTAATGAACTCATTTAGATTAGAAAATGGATTTAATATTTTATTGGAATTAACCTGAGCCAGTAAAGAGGATTACAATTTCTTTCCATAAATATGGTGATACTACAGGGTGAGGCAGCATGTTACATGAATATTAAGCATTTTATGAGCATTGTCATGAAGCCAGAAAGAGTATAAGGTAATTAGGTTTTAATATAGTGATACTGTTCTTATAGTAATTAAATTCGAAAAGTGATAAAAGTATATTTGAAAATTATTTAAATCCATATTTTGCTGCATTTTAACAACTTGAAAAATACTGAAAATGAAAATTATTACATGCTTCCTCCAAACAATCAATTTCAGCAGTTTTGCTTATAAACATGGAAAACTAAAAATTCCACAGGTCCTTAAGATACAGAAGAGGACACATTCCAGGAAAGACATGATAAGTTTATTCCATTTTCTCTAGAATATTATCTGCTGGTGGGAGAAAACATACAGAAATCAGGAAAAAAACTTGACATAAATGCATTATTTTCCTTTGTTTTTCAAAACCTTGCAAAGTTTTTTCCCAGCGTTGCTTCTGTCTTAGACTGTTGTTTATAATCACAAATATGTTCTTAATCACAGCCTATGTTCTCCTACTTTTGAAACGTTATTTACTGAAAGAAAAGACAAATTCATTGTCATTTTAGTTGACTTTACAGATGTCACATTAAAAAAACCCGCAACAACAGAAACAAAAAAAAAACCAAAGCAAAACAATAGAGAATACTGCAAAAGCTTAGTAAAATTGTTTGACTGTTACTCTAAGTAATTTAAGGTTTTTTTAAAAGAAATTTAGGATCTGAAATTACCTTTCATTGTAGACTGTCTGTAAAAATCATCCTCATATCTGAGCAATTACTAACTTTACCAGCTGAAACTTGGTGTATATTGTGTTGGAGAATAACACAATAATTAAGGCTGAAGGAAGTAAGGGACAAATACAGGTAAAGTTGGACAATTCAGAATGGATGCAATTGAATGTAGGACTGACTTCTTGAGAGAATTTCCCCCTTCTGTAAACACTTTTCACTTAAAATGCCTGAAAGCACAGAATTAATGGGTAAGGGCACTAAGGAAGATTGTTTCCTTTGTAGGAAGCTCTGTATAATTTAGTTCAACAACAAAGTAACATTTAGAATCTGTTTAAGTTATGAGAAAGATCAACAACATAAAACCTAGCGCAGTCAGTTGTCAGAGTGATGTTGTTTGTGCCAAAAAACTGATCTTAAATACAAAGTTGGGGGGAGGACATGGAAAGAGAACAGTCTCAACAAGTAGGAGCTTTCTGAGGAGGGATAAAGGGTAGCTGGGGTGGATAAATAAGAAAATATACCATCTCATGACTATGGTAACTTGAATGAAATAAGTAAAAGTTAAATAGATGTATTTAAGATGTTTTTTTTGTTGTTTAGTCCCAAAATGTACATTATGCAGCAACATAGAATCTACTACAAGACTATATATGCTTGATCACTGCTGCCTGGCCAGGGCTTTATATGGTTAAGAATTCTGAAGAATAGTCTAATAATTCAGAATTTTGCTGCATGCAGTCTGAATTGAGCAATGGGAAAAAAAAATCAAAATTTAATTTAAAAATAGAGAAGAAAGAAAAAATAATTAGCTATGAAATGTTACAGGTTTAGATTGTTTTATTGAGTCTGAAAAGATGTTCCCAAAGTATTTAATTTTCTCAGAGAAGAAAAATATTTTTCTTAACTCTAAACCTTAATGTACTCAGGGTCTTTTCATTTTTCTTAGCATCACATGTATCAAGAAATCTGGGAGAAGTTGGGTGTCATGAATATTTCCCCTTAAGACCAGCTCTCAACAGATCTTGATTTGCAAAATACTAAACTCTAAAAATTTAGCTGGCACCTACTGGAGATGGAGATTTCAACTCATTTTGAACAAATATATTCATACTCATAGACTGGTGAGTCAATGTTATTAATCCTAAAAAAACTCCAATCAAAACAAAAAAATAAATAGAGAGAAAAGCCAAGGAAACAGGTAAGAAGATCTCAAAATTTATTTTCTAACAGTTGCTTTGGTTTTATTCTACATTCGGGTGGTGGTAGTGCTTGTTATTACTATTTTTCTCTAGGTTCCCTGGATCTGGAGTTATTTATGTGCATCATTTATTTTGGCATTCCTGCCATATTTATGAAGAGAAGTTACAGAATCACTTATTTACATAATATTAGTCTGCTTGACCAGCAATTAGTTCTGGCGCCAGTCTTATACATTATTCTGAGTGCTTCCAGCCTCGACATGTCTTCAGGGATTCTGCCTTTCTCTCCTGAGTCACCAGAATTACTTCTTTTGCCTCTCCAACAAGACACTGTGGGCAGTGAAAAGGAAAGAAGAATGGAGCAAGAGGGATGGAAAGTAATGAAAAGATCTGCTGAATCCTTTCTTTCCTCTCTTTTCTCCTCCACTTTGTTTAAATAATTTCATTTGCTTCCTAAGACAATTCTGGTAGATAATTTTCCCTGAAGAGGTGGGAAAGCAACAACAGCCTGTCTGAGGAGATTTGCCTCAAGGCAGGACTGAAATTCCCTAGAAGACTAAAATGCTTCATATTATTGCAAGAGTGGTTTCTCTGTGCAAGAAAATCTCAAGAGGTAGCACTTCTTTTTATTGAATTTGGTCTTCCCGTGCTGACAGTACAGTCCTAGGTGAAGTTCTGTATTGGGCTTGAGCAGTAAGAAAGAGGGTTACAATGTCAAATGACAGAACTAAAATTTTAGTAGCAATGTCTTAATAACACAATATTGAGTTGTAATTGTCCTTTCGTTATAAATACATTTTCTTCCTTGGGCTTTTATCTCTGTTCTCACTCAATTTTTTTCATTTTCATAATTAATTAAAATGGCAATGTTCTATAACCAGTGATTGAATTATATGATATTACTTGCCTAAGGCGATCAAAATTAATCAAAATAAGGAGTGAAAGTTTTGCTATTTTTAATACAGCTGATTTGATTCCTAGGGTTTTGATCAAATTAAATGAAGGATCAAATTAACCAGTGATTAAATTGAGTAAAAGGCACTTTGTATGCCTGAAATATATTTTAATTTAATTAATTTCAAGACACAAAATATTAAATGGTGTTTTAAAAATTCATTTGTATTTCACTGTTTAATTTTCTAGAAAGTATTTCCTTCTCAAGGTTAGAATCTTTTACAAGAGAAAAAACCCCACACTTTTAGAATAATTTCCTGCTTAATCCTTTCATTTTTTCCATCTATACTTTTTATGCTTGTAGAGAATCCTTTGCACTCATAAACTACTATTCCAAAGCTATTCTGAACTCAGCTACAAAGGCTTGATGTGCCAAAGGCAAGTTTAGAAGAAATCTGAGACTCCCCAGAATAAAATCTGTGAACCTGAGCAGATGACGTAGACCACAAAAGACCTTGAGCTGTTAACATTTAACCCACTCATTTGTAGAAGAGTTACTGTTTTGTCATAAAGAATTTAATTTGCATTCTGTTAGAATCTACTTCGTATCTTCTTTGTTAATGGGCTGATGCAATTTTTTACTACACAGTTATACATGCAAAGAAATCTGAAAACGAGATTTCTCTTATGGTATAGAAGTGGTCTGCATGAGAACAAAATCATCCACAATATTTTTTTTTTGCAAGGTCAAAAAAAAAACCTTGAAGCTGCATTCTTGACTCCTACAGGAAGTTTGCACAGAGGGATGAAAAGTGGCTGATCTGGCTGGGGCCAAACTACAAGAAGATGAGGATAGAGGTAATTTTCTTAAAGGTGTATTTTACTTAACATTTTACATTCCTCAGAATCAGATAATAACATAGTGAAGGGCAAGGTGACGAACAGGGTCCAATTTTGGGAGTTACACTGTTAGGCAAGTGTTGCCTTGTATTGAAATACTTCTCTTCCACTCTTTACTATTAACAGATGTGAAATAAATCTCCAAGTGTGTAAACAATACCAAAGATTGATTAAAAATACTCAGTGCTGTGTATCAAGGCTGAGTGTAGTTATGCATTTGAGGCACTCAGAAATTTCAAGCAGAATGTGTTGGTTTTAAGTGGTGTCTAATATTATCCCTTAGGTCCTGGAAAAAGCATACTTAAAGGATTAGATCTATTTAGTGTGAACAGCGTGGTCAGTCTGTTGCAGCTATTTTTGAATAATGCATTTATTCTCTCAAAAGGAAAAAAAAACTTTGAGTATGAGGAGAGAGAAAATGAAAAATGGACACTTGAAGCAGTGTGAAAGTACTGTCACACACTAAGTAGGATTTTATGGCAACTTGTGGTGTCATTTTGAAATAACCTTTACCAGAAGACAACCAACTGGCACATTGGATCCTAACATGTTCTGTGCATCAGAAGTGATTGTTAGTCAGTGGGAATAGAAACTGTGAGATAAAGGTTTGGTGTTGGCAGGTCGATAGTCCTGGTGATAACCTTAGGAGAGGTATGTAAGACAGGAAAAGACACAAGCTACTGAACAGTTAGGAGATAAATGGCTAATGAAGCCAAAGAGCAGAGAGGCAATGGAGTGACCTAGGACTGTGAAACTTAGAAAAAACAGGTTTGTGGTTTGAAGGGTAAGGTCTGCTCACTTGTCTTACACATACTGTGCAGGAGTCACCCTTTAGGATGTACACTTTCATGGGGTCTCTGCTCAACATGAGTGGTCCTGTTAGGATGCACAGTGTCTGCATAAAGATGAGGAGATGTTCACTGGTGGCAACTTCGTCTGCAGGCACCAGCAGTTTTCCAGAGTGTTTTGCTATGTAGAAAAACAAAAGCTCTTAGAAACGCTACATGCATGATGCCTTATATATTATAAATTGATTTCATGACACATTTTTTATATTTGATAATGAATATTTAATTAAGTGGGAAAAGGATCTTGAATTTCCTTTTGTGGTCTTGCTATCAATTTGGAATTAGAGTTTGGACCTACATTTCAATAACTCTTTCTATTCAATGACCTGCAAAAATGAATATAATTCTAGTTATTTATTCTATATGGTTATTGTATGACTAATGCATTTTAAGATCCTTGGATAAATGCTGTCATGGAGCAAAGTATTTTTATGGTGTTTGCACTGTGCGTATTAAAACTGCAAATAAAATATTTGGAAAATTGTTTTGTGAGTGTTATCAAAAGTATTTTGAGAAATGCTTGGAACTGCAACCAGAGTTTGATGCAAAAATATCAGTTATATAACTATATTTTTATTGCATATTTGAGAGCTATTATATTTTCTGTTGCAGTTTTAAAATTGTATATCAGTGTAACAACATCCGTGAGTTCTTGAACATTGTTTATTATTTTTCCAAATCTTGCTGATTTATAGAAGTTCTTCAATCAGTAACATGTTTTTCTTTGACTTTATTTCTTCCTTCTTCCTACTTCCCACTTAATTTTAAGAACTTCACTTATTTAAAAAGATACAAAGAGTAAACCAATCCTTTTTAAAATTCTACTACCTACCTATTATTCTCTCTTTTTTTCTCTGGTGGATGTAATCAAAATTCTTACACTTCCTCTTTGGTGTTATGTACTTTACATGACATCTGGAGGCCAAAATTGATGTGAGCTGTAATTAATCTTTCTGTGAGGCTTTATAGACCCATTGGTAAACCAGAGATAGGAATCACACTGTCTGCATACTTATAGTTGTTGAACATCCCCAAATAAATCTGCATTCAGAAACTGTATTTCATGGTGTCATTGTCCAGCAGATGTAAAAGATCTGGTGAGGGAAAAAAAAAGATGTGTGAAAACCAAGGACTGCATTTGTTTTCTATGCAGTCCCCTGTGCAATTAGTTCATATACAAGTTGTACTGTAATCTAATTAGAGCATCTGACATTTGTCTGTGACAAGCAGAACCCTTTAGGTAATCAATAATGTTAATCTAAAGTGCCTGATTAAATGCCCCTTCATTTCCTTCTATATTCTCAAGTTGATATGCAAATTTACCTTGCCTGTATAATTTCTAATACCCATCTTCTGATTCTTGCTTTTAACTATATCCACTTCATCCATCAGAAGATCAAAAGGATCACGTTTTGCTATATAAACTATAATAAGTTATACTGTTGTACTGTATGCTTTCTGTGAGCTGCTTCGAAATATCTCATTCTAAAAGCTTGTTTCATTCAGCTATTGTGATGTATTTGTAAACATATAACTAAATGGACCAAGCAGAAAATAATGCATATTTCTTTAGAGATTAAGTTTACACAGCTTAAATATGGATAGCAAACATTTTTTTTAATTTTTTTCCTGCTTTATTAACAGGGAAGGGTAAAGATTCATTTTGTGATTACGCATGCAGAAAAGTATTTCACTCTGTTGTAGAAGAACAACTTTTTCTGTAAATTAGTGTGCTGTTTGGATCTGGTTTATCATTTTAGGCTATGTATTTTAACTTCTGTTTCTCACCCTCTGAGCCTGCATATCAGGTTTACTATTATCTACGTCCTGGTAAAAACATGTCTCTTAGGATGCAACCCATTGATTAGCAATTACCTAAGCTTGTTTCAAGTCATAAACACTTTAGACTTTGAACTGATGTTTGCACTGAACCTTTCTAACTACTTTATGCTTATTCCTATAGCCTTGGAATTCAGTTTGGATTACCAACACTCAGCTACAGTGTATGAAAGATCATCATCAATTATACTAATTAGCTTCTGTGTAATGTTTTGCCTAAAAAAAAAAGTCATATTGCTTTAGAATTCTTTAGATCACAGCGAAGTCTTCATTTTGCAGTTCTGCTCAATCCTCTGAACTCTGGTTCAAAGAGGCTGGTCTGGGATTGTTGGGACAATCTGGTCTCATCACCAGGCAGGCAGGATGTCCTGCAGGGTGTCCTTGGGGGTGGCAGGATAGCAGGATGCCAGTGCCAGGAACTGGGGAAGTTAGGAACACACCTGAAGCACTTTCTGCAGTCACTAACCCTAACTGGCTACAGTTACCCATTTCTTCAATGCAAGACTATTTTAGCCAAAAATGTCAAATGCCACTCTGGTTTTTGAAATCTCATGAAGGATAATCATTACCTATGATTTTTCTCCTGATATAATTTTAAATTATATTCATTTAATTCTTAGCACCTTTTTTTTAATAGCAAAGACTGTTTTTAATAATTTTAATGTTTGGGTATCTAGACCTAACACAGCACAGTACTGTAAATCAACAATAATTACACAATAGTTAAAAAGTACCTGAGGCAATTATAGGCCTAAATTTTAATAGCCATGACTCCTTCTCCCCTAAGCAACAGATATATATGAAATTACTAAATGTTGTCTTATATATTTCAAATAATACCTCTTTACTCTGGAAAAAAGCCACACCAAATCTAAAAATGCAAACATAACACAAATACACATTCCAGACAAGCATCTCTATAAGTTCTTGTCCTGTAACCAAAACCTGAAAATCTAAGCCCAAATAAAAAATATCCTCTTTCCACTTCTTATCATGCAATTTAAATCTCAGTTTTTCATTCAGTATATTCAAATACTTTAAACCGATAGAATAAGAAAGAATAAAGTTGAAATAAGATAAAATAAGAAAGGATGTTGAAGGCTTTATTAGAAATGCCAGAAAATGTTTATTCATAGATTTCTCAGAAATAGTATTTATAAGTCTGTATATTATGCACATAAATATTTACAAAAATGCTTTTTTATTTCTGAAATTTTAGCATATGTTAAATTGCAAGATGATTGACATCTCTCAGTTACTCAATATTTAAAAAAAAATATTCTAGAATTAATTCAATTTGTTGCCACCTTCCCATTTTCTCAAAATATTTTTGTCATAGCAGGACTACAGGATTAACTTTGATTGGTGTGAAGTTTAGAGGTGATTTTATTTCATAATAATTATTTCAGGAAAATTATCACATCCTTCCAATGATTTTGTTCTCAAAGAACTCATTCCTGTCCTAAATACTTCAAGGAATATGTTTACCTATGAGCTTTACTCTATTTAAATTATTTCAGAATTTCAATACTCATAATGCATTAGAATAATGACATAGTTCTGCATCAGTTCTGGTTTTTCCTTATATCTTAAACCATATTTTATTCCAACTTTAGAGCATATTCATCAACATGCTAAAGCAAGTAGAGCATGTCAGCCAGCTAAGCTGGATTTTATGGTTGTTTTGCCTCTCTCCAGCACTGCTAAACAGTCAAAGTGTGCTGATGATGCATAAGACCCTAAATTTGAAATATTAGTTACATCAGTGTGCTATATAGGGGCAAAAGTGAGAATCACAATTTCCACAAGCTCCATGGACAGGTGTGATTACATTTTAATTCATGGTGCTGCTTCCCCAGCAAAGTGAAGGGTGTGAAAATCTGTCAGGAATTACTGCTCAGGTAGTATGTGGCCAAGTGATATTTAAATTCCATGAAAATAGAGCTGAATACTCCTCACATCACATTTCTAATGCCTCCCCATATTATATTTCTAACACCTTTACCCAGTCTCAGATTCTTGATATATTACAAGCACCAGAATTTTTGCATACAAATTTTGTTAACTAATTAGCATTGGTGTCACAATAACGTATCAGTCTTTTGTCTTAATGTTGTTGAGTAAAATTAACTAATAGTAAGAGATACTAAACTTAACTCTTCTTTTTCTGGAACAGAAATTATATACAGTAATTCAACAGCTATTAAAAATAAACTTCAAGAATGCATAATATTTTCTTTTTGAGGTCATTAGCAGAAAAAGATTGACATATGCTAAATGGACCAACACTTTTCTTACAGGAGTAAAAGTTTAATTAACTTTAACTCAGATTAATTAACTACCTTGTAATTTCACAAAAAATTAATTGTTCTCACAGGCTGCATAATAATTTCAGGGATAATGCACTACATTCATCACTTACAACAAAAGTCCTTCCAAGGTAGCACTTGGTCAATATCACCAGTGAAAAAATGAGATTCCCTGTGAGCCTTCTCCAGGCTGAACAGTCCCACATTCAGGCTTTCCTTATAGGAGAGATGCTTCAATCCCCTAATTTTCTTTGTGGCCCTTCCCTGGACCCTCTCCACTATGTCCCTCTCTCTCCTGTACTGGTGAGCCCAGCAATGGACACGGTATTCCAGGTGTGACCTCACCAGTGCTCAGTAGAGGACAAGTGTCAACCTGGCAGGTTTGCAAATAACAGAAAGCTTTGAGAAGTTCCATGTGGTTTATCTGTTTTCAGCAACATAAAATATTCTGCCTGGCCTCCAGCCGTCAGCTAGAGGACAGCAGATCTCCCTTGGGCTGTAAGTCGTATCTGCCAGCCTTGTAAGGCTGTCTTGGATGCCTGCATGGTAATGAATATTACATTTTAGTGACTGAATCTTATCACTGCTGGTCAGTTTCATGGTGGGTTTTTTTGTTTTTGTTTGTTTGTTTGCTTTTGGGTTTTTTTATCCCTAGACGGTTTAACTTGTTTTAAAAAGATTTTAGAAAGATTTTGCATCATTATTTGCTCTTGACAGCTGTAACTTGTTTTCCTGTAATCTCTCATGTGTTGCATATTTTGTTTGTTTATTCATGCCAGAGTCATTCATTCAGAAAGAAAAAAACACTATACTTTCTATTTCTTGTCTTTTAGGACCTCATCAAGTATTCTGAATAGCAGATAACCACAAAAAAATAATCTGGTATATTCCACTCTGGCTGTAAGCATATGGCTCTAAATGCTGGACCTTTGAATGCATCTTTCCTTCCATAGAACATTATCTTTCTGTAGAATAAAAACCTCAGCTACTATCCACCAGGAATTCTTAGCAATATTAAAGTAATTGTAAAGCATAACACAATTTTAGACATATGCATGCAGTTATACTGAAACCCTTTAGCAGCACCTTTTTTGCATGAATGTGCCATTCCACAGCCACAGCAAATGCTAACTCATTACTAGGGTAGCAATATTTTTTTTACTCTTTGGAGGCAGCAAACTACAAGCAGTTTGAATCCAAGTAATGACCTACCAGTAGGATCTTTACCATTTATGCTTTAAATGTATTTTTAGCGAATAGACCTTTAAGAAATCAATGAAAGCTCTGAACTGGTCATTTTTCAAATGGCTAATCTCTTCTTCAACTTTTCCATTGTGTCAGATATTAGGATCACTTACGGCTGAGGCACAAACTATTTTTCTCTCTCAGAAAATCTTCCATTTCTTTTTTTTTTCTCAAGTTTCAGCTTCAGCTACTGGATTTGGGCAGCCCTTAGAATTTACATACCAAGTACTTTCCAAATGACACTGAATTCCTTACCAAGGCATGAAAAAGAAATTAGGCTTAAAGATGATCATTAGAAGCACCTATATCTTGTAATTTTCATGTACACAAAAGTCCAATTGATTTCAATATAGGCTTATTTTCACCATCTATGTCACCAATAAGAGTAATTTTATTTACAGGTTTTATGGAATATGAATTGTAGATTTATCTCTGATACATCACCTTTAGAACAATAACATAAACAAAAAAAGGTAATACACCAAAAAGCAGTAAAACTCTTTTATTACAAACTGTACCAACTTCTATGGAAAGAAACATCCCCAGTTCTCATTTGTTCCTGTTCATGCCACTGAGGCTTCACAAGTGAAACTTTAAAGATAAAACTGTGCTTGAAACAACTATATGATTACTTTTGTAAAAGAAAAAATTACAGTGTGATATTTGTTTCTTACAGAAAAAAAATAATCTAAGTATTCATGTTTTTAAGATTTTATTTTTAAATTTTAAGTATTTTCCAGAATCAGAACAGTCTTTAAATATTCAAAGTAAACCCCTGAGAACTGAGCCACCTTTACCTTTTTAACTGCAAGCCTCTAGCTTCTTGTTACAGCTTTTGATGTGGTTCTTGGAATCTGTCATTCTCTCACACACTGATGATAGTGTAGAAATATGTAGTATAACGAACAAACCTCACACTATAATGAGCTGGGGGTGAAGAAATTTTGTATTCTTTTGGTGCCTGGGTAGAATCCTTGCACAGAATTTATCTCCCCTAGAGTATAGATGGAGGGATTCATCTTTGTAGGTGAATTGTAGGTTTGAAATCTACATGGTATTAGTGAGGGGGTGTGAAATAATTTTGCAATTTCACATATGTGCTATAATACATGTGATATGACAAGAATTAAAGCTATGAATTCACATGCTATTTTATTTTCAAAAACCAATAATAACAGGTCTTGTCATAATGATTTTAAAAAATCCTTGAGTTGCCAGATTCCATGCAAGATATTGGGTATTCAATTTTAAATAATCTTCAGAAAAAATAGCTTGAAAATGACAGTATAAATAGGTAGAGTGTATTTATATCTTCATTTCAAATGTTTCAGCTGTCTTATGCTGATTAATCAGAGTAAAATATTTCAAAAATTAATCAGTTTATGAGGTCAGGCCAGGAGTACACACCTGTACATTTCCTTCTCTTTACTATTTTTAAGGAAGGATTTATTTAAAGGAATGACTGACAAGGTTAATGATGCAAAGGGATCATTTTTAGAAGGATATATGATTGGACATTTTAATATTTCAGCTATCAATTATTATATTTTAACCGATTCCTGCAAGTTTTTCTACCATATCTTAATCTAGTTTCCAGGAAGTATTTTAAAAATTTAAAAAACAATCATTAGATTTAACACTTAAATGTTTCAAACTACAAATGTTTTTTTCAGGATGGTTTATGCATTGAATTTCTGGATAGAAATTAGAATTTTTCTTCAATGCCAATTCATCAATCAAGTTTTGATGACTTTTTATTACACAGCCAAGGCTCCTGAGGTACAGCTTGTGCCTTGCTATCCATGGTTGTGTAACACTGAAACCAAATTCAAACATTTTTTTTGTCCATGAGAGAAACAAGAAAAACAAAACCATATGGACTTTCCTAAATGAAGACATATCATGTACTGTTATGTTATACTAATATCTGGTCCAATAACAAATTTTATTATAGAAGGAAGTAAATTATAGGGAAATTAATCTTACTAATAAACTCTTATCAATTGTGTTGGTTGCAGTCCTTTTTCATCTCTCAAAGGAGTTAGAGAGGAACAATCAGTGCACCTGAGGAATTTTCCTAATCTTTCCAGATTCTGTGCTGCTGGAAGGCCACACATTGCTTGATCAACAGGGTGAACCAGGAGCACACCCGAAAGGTACAGACTATGGGATGCTGCTGGGTGTGAGAAGACTAACAAGCAATGCTGTATTAGTTTCAAGAAAAATAGTGGAAAATTCCTGGAGAGTCTCTGGGCAGTTTGGGCAATGTGGAGCTCCTGGAGAGACTTTTAAGTGCTCTTCAGGCACCAGTGCAGCATCAAGCTGCATGTGTGAACTTCCTGTTCCTGGAGACTCCCATCATTGCTGTGGGATTCCTGCCTCAGGTCTGGCCAGAAGTAGGCTGCAGCTCCCTCCAGAAGCTTTCCTCCTGACACTTTGTGAAAGACTAATGAAGGCAATGCACAGTTAAGACAAAGAATTTTCACATATCGCTTTGTCCCAAAAGGCTTGCATTGACAGGTTATTGTTTCCATGTGCCAAAGGTGGTGTAGTCCTCCCCCAAGCCTGGTGGTCACAACAGCAAGGACTTCTGGTGAAACTTGGTAATTTTTGTCTCACAGGAAAAGAAATTCCCAGATTAATGACATCAGCTCATTCCAGGTGTCCCTTTGCCATAGATGCAACAGCCTCGTGTCTATGACTTCTCCCCATGGTCCATGGTGCTCAATAACATCCACAGGGGATGTTGTGAGGGAGGGACAGGCAGCAAGTACCAGTGTGTCCTTTGAAAAGTTGCAGCTACCAGGTAAGTTACTGAGGAAAACACATGCTTTGGCTGAGGCCTTACACAAGTAATGGTGATACAACAGGAAGAGTAGTACAGTAAAGTCATTTATTCGAGCTAAAGAAAAGCACAGTGTGCTTCCCGAAGATCTCCACAGAGATGCCAGCCTGTGGGAAGGCAGGGTCCATGGGATAGCCTCGGCAAGACCTGGAGTACCAGTGTAAGGTGGACAGTTGGCCCAGCTGGTGGGAAGGTAGTGTGGGTGTACAGCTAAACTACTCTAAATTCAGTTCTGCAAGCCTCATACAATGAAGATTTGAAGAGTCTCAGCACCAGGTGTTTTGATCTGTGCCAGATTTCATGTTTATGTGGGCATAATTCTTGTTGCCAAAAACAGATTTCTGTGGGAATGTTTATAATACCCTGAATACAATAAATTTAGGCTGGATTAGGGATGAGTAAATCTGCTGATCTGTAAAACCTAAAAATAGATACACTTTATGTTTAGATACATTTGCTTAAAGAATACATGACTGTCAGCACCCTTTTAAAGGAGAATAACACATGATACATTTATTCATACTGACTTCCTAGTTAGAAACATACTTGCAGGCAATATTTCTTTCAAGGTGAAAAATAAGTATAATAGCAAACATCTCATTAGATCTTTCATAGATGTTTCTGTCCTGTGCAATGTTTAGAAAAAAAATAAGACGATGAAACTTCTTTGAAGAACCTCGAAAGGACCAACACTGTTACAGAAAAAAAGAAATTCTAGGGATAAAAGTGAAGCATTGCAATGCCTTTTTTCCACAGAGCTAGCACAAATATTGAATCAGAAGCTGAGCCAATTAAAGGCACAAAGTCCTTGAACTGTAGAAGTGAAGAGTTGCAAACTGGAAAACTGAAATAAGAGATGTCAAACCAATATTAAATGTATAAATAAACATACATAACATCAATATGTAAACAGTCTAAATAGGTGAATCATTTACCTGGAAAATGCAGAGACAAGACACATTCATGACAATATCCTTGTCTGTTGGTATTGAAAATGTGAAAATGTATACATATTTATTTAAATGTCTTTCCTTTATACAAAAGGGGGAAGAAGAAAGACTGACTTTCACCTGGTAAGTACGAATCAAAAGTTCCATCATATTTTTCTTGTAACCTCAGTGGATTTTGCATAGTACCTTCTCCCATAAAATTGTATTAACTCATCTCTCCATGTTTAAACAATTGTATGAAGCCCAAATCTAGTTTATGATGAGCTGACAGATGTTAATAATATGTATCCCACGCATATCAAATTATTGAGGTGTGACACAAATAATTATTCACACAATTTTTTCTAGGACATACGTCAAAAATCTATTTCATTGTAGAAATTTCAGCATATGAGATCTGGTAAGTAACTAAATCTTTCAGGGAAGTTTTATTTATTCATCAGCCTTGTAAATGGTTTAGTTATTTGTACACATATACTTGTTGATTCTGTCAGTCCTCATTATGAATACTGATCGTCATTAGGACCATACCCAGAAACTAGACTGTTCACATTAATTCAACAAATTTTCCTACTGGCAGATAAATGGAAATAGTTTAATAAGTCACCACCTTGCTACAAAGATCCCAACCTTTTTTGGTGCTAGACATAAACAGTCAATGGATACATCTAGAAATTTTGTCATACATGTCTATTTATCCACATGACCATGATTGTAATGTCTTAGTAGAAATACAAGTTTTAAAAATGAAAGGGAAACTAAACATTTATTTACATTAAATTAGGAAGACATTGGAAGAGACTTAAGTACAGTAATATTCAGAGGAAAGCAATTAAGATAAAAATATGACTGACTAATTTTCAAGGTGTTCTTCACCTAAATAGAGTTAAAAGTGAAAGGTAAGTGGTACCCCAGAATAAGAGACTACACTTACAGAGCAAATAAAAGACACACAGAAAGTGGTCTATAGAGATGTTGCATCTTTGACCTTATTGTCCAAATTGGACTTATTATCCAAATATGGTTATTGAATAATATGGATAATGAATAATAATGGATAATCAGTAGCAGCTAAGAACAGCAGGTGATCTGGGAGGTGGCTTTAGAAGCCCCTTTCATGAACAAGCAATCCTGACAGACATCCTGAGCTCCAGCTGCAGGTAAGCCAGGGAGTTCACAGCATGGTACATGAGTTACAGCATCCAGATGGACACCAGAATTAGATTTTTGTTTTGTGAACAACTACAGGGTTTCATGGAAAAAAAAAGCTAGAAACTATTGAAAAGATCTGTAAAGGAATTGAGGCGGTATCTCAGTTTACTTGAAGATCCCCTATGAAGTAGATTATGACGACAGCTATTCCGAGAGTCCTCTGTTTATTACAAAGCAAGTTGCATTTAGTAGGCTGTGAAGATTCAGGATTTTGAGGACAGGCAGTAAAATGTTTGAAAGTAAAACAGTTTATTGCAGTTTGGCAACCAGTGAAGAAAAATGTCCTGCATAACACAAGTAATAGTGAGAGGTTTTTCTGGTTTTGGTTTTTACAATATGATCTTTGTCTGATTTCTTAAAGGACCTTTAGGTGTTCATGTTGTCTGTGAGTCTAGTTTGGAAGCTTTGTAGGTCTGTACTGTTCAGTAAAAATCACAAAATACAACCATGATGGAACAAAGTAATTTTGACTAAGTTTTGTATTGAAAGATGCTGTTATAGTTGTGATGCACAGTTCTTTGTGTGAAATCTTGCAGGGCAAAACTTCAGGTGACTGAAAAACTCTGTGTTTGTGCAGTCATAGTCAAAGAAAGATATACAGAAACTCCACATTTTCTTTCATAAGAGGAAAAAAATTCCAAGACTCCTGATATCCAGACACAGGGAACATAGTGTGGACAAAAGTGGAGCTTAATTTGAATAGGAGTATTAAAATGCAGAATTCTGGAACATGATGGAATAGCTTTTGTGTCAGGGAGGGTTTAGGTTGGATATTAGAAAAAGGTTCTTCACCCAGAGGGTGTTTGGGCACTGGAACAGGCTCCTCAAAGAAGTGGTCGTAGCACCAAGCCTGACAGAGTTCAAGAAGTGTTTGAATAATACTCTCAGACACATGGTGGGACTCTTAGGGGGCAGGAGTTGGACTCAATGATCCTTGTAGGTCCTTTCCAACTCAGCGTATTCTGTGATTCTGTGCTTAAACATTATTTCTGCATATATATAGACTATAAATAATAAGTCAGGAAGATTCCTTTTAAAACGTACCTCTTCTATGCCTAAACATACTTTTATTCAAAAGCAAAAGACTGAACAAAATTCCATGTAACAACAAATAGGACTGATACTTTTGATGTAGTTAACAATATACCAGAAAATAGTAAATAGTGTCTGCATACTTCCAAGCTTCACTGTCTGGGTCATCTTAGAGGGAATAATGGAAAATATTAAAATTATGGTAGCAGTTATTAATTTATAGAGTAGCTTTTGTTTCATTACAGAAAATGAATGGATATCAATATTCTTCTCTTAGTGCAGTTAATTTCTAATGCATGTTATACCACAAACCTTTACCTCATATAAGGCTATACTTAAGTTTTTTTATTTTCTCTACTTTTGTAGCAAGTCATCCACTGTATTTTATTTATTTATGGCTTCCCTCAAATAGTTCTTGCTTCAATATCTTTCATTTAAAAATAAAATAAAAATTTACTGGCCCATGTCTGGGAGATCCTTGGGTCTAATAAGTTTATTAGCTTTTCCCTGATGAATTTTGTAGGCTCCACTTCTTCCACTGAGATAGGCATACATGGATCAATTAAGTGCAGTCATTCCCCAAGTGGAAAATCAAATTAAATGCAAGCCAGGAAAATAGAATAGTTAAACTATGGCACTGCAATGTGAGAAGGGCAGTCATCCTTGGAAGATTCTACTTTCCAATTTTGCTTTTCTTTCTTGTCTACTTAATCTGATGCCAAAAATACTGACAGCTCTTGATGCTTTAACATTGTGTTGCTGCCTGCTGTGGATAGAGCTGACTTGATCATACTGAGGGAAAAGCCTGGTTGCACCTTACCTCTTCCCACAAAGAAGCACCTGGAATATTTTGCTGAAAACTGCTGCAAAGGGCAGTCTGTCTCTTGGCAGTAACCCAGGAGATCACTTAATGTGAAAGAAATTCCCGTTTTGTTTTCCTGTCCTCTGTAAATGATGAACCCAAAAGTGAGACCTCTGGCTCAATGTGCTGGTTTGGATATGGAGTTCTGAAATCATTTTCTATGCATTTAGTGAAACCAACCAAAACTGTCAGTTTGTATATGCACAGAGAAACCAACTGAATATAATCCTACTTATGTACTTAATAGAGTTTTTAAATTATTGTTTTTTAACTGATTTGGAGACTTTTTCTCAGTTAAATAAGTATCTGTTAAATATTTATGATATGTTCTGATATTATGCCACAACATATTTGAAAGTCCATCTTGAAAGAAGAGAGAGAAGTAAGTTTTATAGAATTTTCCTGCTTTACTAACTACACCAAGCATTATGCATGGGAAAATATTGCAAATCCCCCACAAAATTCATTAAAAGTTTTTGACTCCTACAGTGGATTTTTCTTAGTCTCTGTTTTGTATATAAATTAAGTTTGGAACTCTGAGTGTGGGTAAAGCCTTAGGGCTTGTTGGACTCCAGCTGAGATGCCTAAGGCTCTGTGTCAAGGCACAGAAGTTCTGAGATATTATCCACTGATTAGAAAGTAAAGTTTTAATATGAGTTTTGGAGTTCAACTGCTCTTTCATTTAGTTTGACATCCTCCTTGTTTGCCTTTCTGGCATCATGCCACAGCTCTTGCTTCTCTCTTTACTGAGTAAAAATAAATCTAGGAAATAAAAAAATAGAAGCCTCGCATTATTCATAAATGCCAGGTTTGCAATGAAAGGTGATGTAATTGATGTCATTTGGATGATAGTGCTTCAGAAATCAGTGGGTATCACTGGAGAAATCACCACACATTCACAAAAGGAAAATGTAGTGTTCTCTCTGGATTTCTCCACATTACCCATTTTTAGGGCATAAGACAAATACTGCTTCTCTTTTAGGATAAGTCAGAGGGTTCTCATTTATAAAAGCAATTTATCTTCAATGTGGAAATTGAGAACTGTTTGTTTGCTCATTTGTCTTTTACACCTTTATAATACCCAGCTATATATGGGATATATATATATATACCTAAATGGGAGATGAGTCTGTTGTAACTTACCCAGTCATTCAGAATATTGAACTTTTATCACATGTTTAGTCATAGTTTTGAGTTGTTTATAGTTTGGAAAAAGCTTCTGAAAAGCTGCTGTAAAAAACAACCAGAGTTGCACAGACACTGAAGTGCAGCTCCTCCTGAAGGTACCACATTGTCACCAGTGATCTGTGATGTCTGCCAGGGTGACCTCAACTGCAGGTTAAATGAAGGAGTCAAATTATTAGCCATAAATGTGTCGGTGATTTGGGTTGCTTGATTTTCTGGCCTAAGTAAAAAATCATTGTAAACTGGATCTTTTTTTAAAGCTTTTCTGAGGTGAACTCTGGAGAAACTAGATATCCAAAAAAACCTCTAAGACTTTTTAGAGGCCTAATCTAAAGATGAGAGGTTTTCAATTAATTTGGAAAATATCCAAGTTAACCTCCTGTCATAGTGTTATTTAAGTAATAATTTCATATCAAATTATCCTGTAATGGCTATATTCTACATGTTGGCAGCAGAAATGTTCTTTGTTGCTGAAGAATATTTTCACTTAGTGGTGAATGGTTACTCAAAATTAAGCAGACAAGACAACTGAATAATGCATAAGATCTGTGACACAAACAAGAATATAATTCCTTTTTCCAGGACCCTAGTCTAATGCTTTATCCATAAGATTATCTTTTCCTGTCAAGATAATTTATCTAAAAATTGAATAACAGAACTAGAAAAGATAGAAGGGAAATCAACAGAGTTATGGAATGGTTCCTGTGTGAAGAATAATTTAATAGACAAGGACTCTTCAGACTGAGAGAGCATTGAAGGGGGAAATATGATAGAAGGCTGTAAAATCAAGATTGCAATGAAGAAAATGAATGATATTTCTCATAAAAAAGGAGGGAGTGATTGTTAAATGGAAAAAAGTAGTTCCATTTATTCACATAAGGGGCAGATAGAGAGCAAATCACGTTGCCATAGAGTATGTGGGATTAGACCAATTCTAAAATGATCACAAACATTGATGAAATAAAAAGCAAGCAAGGGCTATTAAATATAACTATTTTAAGCACAAAAACACTGATAAGGATTCAATACTGATCTTTAATATTTAGTCCATCACAGAATATCCGTAAAATATAGAAAACTGGAAGCTGGCAGAGAATCCAGCAGCATTTGAGTCCTTGAATACCTCTCCAGGCATCTT
>WEIV01011871.1:0-45796 GCA_013390005.1 Calyptomena viridis | reverse complement strand
AACATTGCCTGTGTACATATTAACTTCTCTTTGGCATTTAGTTGTCTGCTTCACCAAGTCTCTGACACAAGCCCTTGTAAACAGGAGTTTGCTGATGTGTCTCAAGCGGTTGCCTCCAAAAAACCTTTCAGCATTAGCTACTGAAGCAGTAAAGATAATAAAAGATACCTTTTCACTGTTTTTCACCATAAAATAAATGGACATCAAATTCTGTGGACTGTAGGTGAGGCTCTTAAAGAAGTGACATGTAAAGCAAAGCACACCTGGGAATGTATTGACTAATAAATCTAAAGATTAAAATCCACAATCACTGGTGAAATAGAGGCAGAAGTCTTTTCAGTGGATTTTATTTTCTGGGAAAGAGAAAACTTCCAGTGGTACTTGATGACCTTTTATTCAAGTCCAAGACAGTGGATTTTCAGTAGTGGGGAATAGCATTAGAAGATTGCTTTTTTGGGGGTCAATAAATGTAAATACAAGAGTATTTTTCTTTACTGATTTGTAATTACTTGCTGGCAGAATGAATTATTCTGTGTGAGGGGAAAAGACAATTGAATTACTGCAATCTTAGAAACCCTGCAGTGTGTTTTTGTTGTCTTAATCATCACAAAGGCATCGTTAGGTCTGTGAACCGAAACTTCTTATTTTTTATGTAGGGCTTTACAGTCTTGTTACAGTTACAATTGTTACAGTCTCTGTACAAAGCCCTATCTCACTGTATTTCACTGTATATCTCACTGTCATTTGCAGTAGTACTCTACAGAAACCCCAAATTGTGCAGATAGTGGAGTCACTAAAGGATACTTCGTTTTCCCTTGTTACAGTTGGCTATTCCTGCTGTCTCACTAGATTTAAAAAACAATACACAGTACAAATAGACCACAATACAAATGAAATTTTAAGGCAAATAAATAGGTCTCTCCTAGCTAAAACTATAGTGTTGTCCAATGCTGCTAAAACATCCATAAAAGCACTAAAGTACTTGCAGATACCTGATGTTTCTTGCTTGTTAGAAAGCGTGTATATTACTTAACCTTTTGCGTATTTATATAAGATTGGGAAACACAAACTTTAGTAACACTTTTGCAGCTGTTCTTGAAAGCATCGGTATAAACCCAGGCTGTTTCCTTGTACTGCAGGTGTAGGTGTAAGTTTTAGAGCAACAACAATGTCTGTAAAAACTATGGTGGTTTCAGTGCAGCGATGAGTTTATACCCACTTTGTAACCCTGTTATACTGCTGGAGTGCTTTAGAGAAATGCAGCTTGGGAAGGGAAGCAGGGCCTTAATCATCACATTAAGTGAGCACAGCTGGTCCAGCTGTGTGTGCAGAAATACCTGGCAGTCTTCTGTAACTTCTGTGGTGTAAACTTTGGGGCGGAGTTTGACAAGCACTTCTCTCTGCAGCAATGCCTTGTCTGATACTGCCTGCCCTGGTGTTCTGACTTGTGCTACTGCTCCTGTTCACATGCCAGTGTGAACTGTCTTATGGGGCTTAGGTCAGAAAACTTGATTCAGGTGAAAAGTAATCCAAAGTGAAATGTTTTCCCCCCATTTTTTCTACTCTCTTACGTAGTAAGTTGCATAGTTTTGGCCAGGTAAGGGAAACTGTGGTGAGGGAAAAGAAATAAGAGCCTGAATTAGGCTGGCACTGCCTCTGAAAGAACCAATTGTTGAACTAGAGCCCTGAGAAAAAATGGAGTAAGAGTCCCTCAAGTAATAAAAATTATGGTAATCTTTTGACTTTTGTTTCCTGTGATCTGTGGTATCATCCAGACTGAACTGCGGTCAGTCCACCTTCTGCGTTACTCAATGTGCTGGGTAGTTGCTTGGGTACTGTGATGTTGTGAGAGATGGGTGACTATAGATGTTATCCACACTCTGAAGTCACATCGTGCTGGAGCTCTTGTCTCCTAAACCACACCTAGATCTTGACAGGATGGCTTGGGATTTTGGCACCCAATGTACATGAAGCAGATGAAGCAAGGGAAGTCACATATCCGAATGATTTTAACAGATTTTGTAGAAGGGAGCATGTAACTTAAATTTATGGAAACACACCTGACTGGAGTACATACTTAGTGTAGATGCCCTTTCTGAGCTCATGAATTCTATGTGATCCTTCTGTGTTGTACTCCTAGAAAATATTAGTACATTGCTTTACAACACATACCAGGGTGGTTGAGCTTGTGCCCCCTACAATGGTTTTGGTGGGCCTGTTGCCTTTCCTGCTGTGACCTTGAAGAACTAAGTTGTTAGCACAGTGCATTTGCTTAATGATAGACTTGTGAGTCCTTATAGCAAGGAACAAGAATTGGCTGATGGAAGCAGCTTTTAAGGGCAGTGTACAAAGTCCAAGTGATCAAACTTTCCACAGTGTCTGTGTCTGGCCGGGTGCTTAGACTAGTACTCCACATATGCAAGAGTCTCCCACAAATACTGGAGAGACAGCAATATTAGTCCTCACACCCAAAGGAGGCTTTTCTAAAAGTAGGTATCTACTTCATGGTAGGCAAAAAATTGAATTATTCATAGGTACAAATCCTGCAGCTGTGTATCATGTTCATTTTAGCGCCGAGTTGAAGCTTTCTTGACCTATGTTCAGTGTAATTAAAAACAAATCCCTCAAATCCAAGAACTGTTTGGAAAGGATTCTGTAATGCTGAGGCAGTGTGTATAGACATGTTCTCGTGCCTGTCCTAATTGCATAGATTTGGTTGTAGGAGCTGCTGGACTCCAGCACTTCACTTGCATTGATTTGTCACAGTCTACTAATTTTGGAGTTTCTTAACACCGTGAGGACTAGAAATAACTTAAAGGAAACAATAGTGTGTCTTCACTGGGATTGCTGCGTTATGCACAATTTTATTACATTTATATTAAAATAAGTTGAGATGCATTTTGCTTTATTTACACTATTTTCATTTGCCTAAATGAAACCCTTTTAATGCTCTTGCTTGTCTGGCTGGCTGTAAACCAGGTATTTAAACAAAAATAAAGAGTTGCCAGTTTTGCCAGCTGGGGATGAGAACCCGGCTGGTGATATGCGGGTTTGGGAGGCAGTTAATCCAGCTTTTATGCTTTTTTATGATTTTATGTAAAAAGAGGTTAAAAATCACATTTGGCTCTTTCTTTCTACCACTATTTTGTTGCTGTTGTGGGAATGCAGCAAAAGGTTGTTCATACTTTTTATTATTATTAGGTAAAGTCCTGCATAAATTACGTAAACATGCAAATACAATTTGCTTTAGCTATTGGCCGTGTATTGTGCCTTGTTCAGAGAATGATCTGTTTTATTTTCCTGTTACCTTCTTTTAAAAATCACACATGCAGACCACACCTCAACTTACGTGTGAAAAGAATCTACCACTGTCTCACAATTTTATATAGTTTGCTAACTTCAAAAGAAAAGAATGGCTAACTCTACAGATAAAAGAAATTGTAATGGTACGGTAGAAAAATAGATAATGATTTTATTCTGTGGCAGAAGAAACGGTGATTTAAAGACAAGTGTCACAGATTTCATATGCAGTTTTTCAGAAAATAGCTTACAATATGCTCAAACTCATAAAACATTTAATTAATTTTAAAATGCGGGAGTTATTTTAGTTAGTTTTGTCATATGTAATTATTCAGATAATTTGTTGAATTTTTACACTTTCCAGAATTTCACCCTCTATTTGGAAATATCAATGATGTAACGAGTCTGTTTGTTTTGGCACAGTTGTAAATAGTATGTGTTAATGTGTTAATATTTATGATTTTTTTAATCTTATATACACAAGAGGGATTTTTGATATACTTCTTTTCTGCTACTAATCCTGAAGGACAGTGAAAACTAGGAGTATGACTGCATTAATTACAGTGGAATTTCCAAAATTTCCATACTGGATCAGACTGCTAATGACATGTACCAAATACTTCAGAGCTGGCTTGGATTTACTGGGGGAAGAAAGAAGAGAGGCAGATAAATGAGCTCAACATCCCCTGTTAGGGCTGGCTAGGGTAGCGCATGTGTCCTGGGATGTGGCCAAGGCCACTTAGTGTCCCCAGGTAGGTAAGGACTTGTCTCTTCCCTTGCTTCAGAGGAAAATTATTACACATTTTAGACAACTATAAGATAATGTACTCATGGATAATAGTTATTTCTGGTCTTTTTAGAGGTTACCTTCATTATTCATTAAAGCCTGAAGGCTTTACTACGTATCGCCAGATTTTCACTACCATGTATCTAAATGACTGTTCCTGTATGCTTACGTTTTGAATCTGGATGAGCTCTTTGTTATGGTGATTGCGTGTTGTCTGTATGTTGTAAAAAGTATTTTGTTTTCTGTGCATCAGTGTGGTGTTGGTTTGGTTTCTTCTAAAATTAGTCGTATGGTGCTGCCTTTCAGAGTGTGCCTTCTAGTGATACAGTAACAATTCTCTGTAAAGAATTATTTAATTATTTACAAATATAGTTCTACTCTATTAGTTGCATTTCTTTGGTCTTTGTACCTGTTCATGATTTAAGTCTAATTTATTGTTTTAAGGTTTTTAAATAGATCTTTCTGTAGAAAATACTGGCAATTTGACACAGAGTCATAGTGCTTTTTGTTTTAGCATTTATTAACTTCTAACTGTTTCATCTTTTTTGAATGAAAGGGTATGATCTACTAGAAATTCACAGAAATTGGAATTATATATTCAATAGCCTTCATTTTCCTTATTGCTTATGGTTTCATTGTGCATGTATGCTGCTCTTACGTTGTCTCCATTTCTGCAATTTAATATGAAGGTGTATTAAGGTCAAGACATACTGCTTAGATTCCTTATTCCAATTCTCTGGGGCTGCTGGGAGAAGTGTTGTGGATTAGGATGTTTTTAGGTACACAGCATTGGAGTCATTATGTTAACAAATGATATCAACTTTATCAGGTTTCCGTGCTTCTACAATGTCCAATAAGCATAGTATTGTAGTAAACGTAGTATCATATAAATGTCATATTTTTTTGCACTGGCACAGTTCAGCTGTTACAACTACTTAATGGAATCAGGAGGAAGGCACTGAGGACTTGTCTTAGTAAGATTCAGGTGGTTCTAAACTGGAGACTTTAGACAGGTGGGATAAGAGAGAGAGGAAGTGACTGAACAAAGAAATGCTTCACCATTTCTAACTGAGACATTAGTACCCACAGATAGTGTCTCTGTCTAAAGCTGTGTGTGATATAAATGGGATGACAGAGGACATAGGAAAGGGGAAAATGCAGTCGTGATCATTTTGAGCAGGTCGTTCTCAAGTCTTTATTTTGCTTTTAGCAGTGTGCAATCTGTGGTATGCCTGGAATTTCAGTGAGCCAGGTGTGTGAGTCAGTGCTGCAGTTACAAGCATTGAGTCAGATTCTGGGAGTCCTTGTAGTGTGCTGTGGAAACAGTCTCAGAAACACATTCTTATAGTGATGCATCGAACAGACTGAAGTGGTTGTGTATGAACTAGTGTATGTCTTAAAGATGCTTTTTTTTTCCTCTCTCAGGTGTTAGAAGATAATGACTATGGTCGTGCAGTAGACTGGTGGGGATTAGGAGTTGTCATGTATGAGATGATGTGTGGAAGATTACCATTCTACAACCAAGATCACGAGAAACTATTTGAACTGATACTAATGGAGGACATAAAATTTCCTCGAACTCTGTCTGCAGATGCAAAATCATTATTATCAGGCCTACTGATAAAGGATCCAAATAAGCGGTAAGTGAAATTAATTGGGTATACAGGCATAATAAATAGTCTAATTGTACTGGGTAATATAAATATAGGTCAATAGTGCCTGGTCTTCCTGGCTGAAGGACCTGTCAATCACAGGAAAGGGCCATATGCAGTCATAGTCTCAGATTTCTGCTTTTTCAATGCAACAGTGATTTACAAAATGGATTTAGCAAGCAAAAGGGGAAAAAGCATGTGGAACAGAAACTTTTTTAATTATTCACAGCAAATACAGGGGTCTTTCTGTGTTTGGAATATATACTGGAATAAAGGGAAAGCTCTTGATTGTTTTTCCCAGTATGACTTAAGCCTGAGTTGACTGTAATGTCATATAGGCATTACAGTACTTGTTCTTCCTGACCATGGCAGGAGACATGTCTGTACAGCCACAGCTATATTCCGTTAGGGCACATAAATAAATCACGTGTTAGACCATGTAAACAAGTGACTTTTTAAAGAATACAACTTCTGAGTGAAATTTAAATAGAGTGGTTTGAAAGCAAATACCACCCAGTTGCTGTCTGTGCCCTTTTATGGTGGGCTTTTCCCTCTGGGATTGTTGCCCAGGAGAGCCATTCTCCAGCACTGGGCCAGCAGTGTCCAGTGCTCTGTGGTTCTAAAACAAATGTCTGTCTTTGTAAATCAGTGGGATTTGTCTGTAGGTACCTCTTTTTCCCCCAGTATCTCTGTCATTCTTGTGAGTCTCTTGACATGTTTTAGGGCTGCAGATGTTCTCTGTCTGTGTCTCTTCCCTAGTGCTCCTTCATCCTCTGGTTGTTCTCAAGAAGTTTTCAGTAGTGAGCATTGTCCTCAGGCACTCAGGGCAGGACTGGTTGTGGTGTCTCTTCAAGGGATTTGCCTGGCTGCAGCCAAGTGCAACAGCCAGGACAGCACAAGTGGTCAGGCTGTTTGCTCTGACTGAATTGACTGTATGCAGTGCAAGCCAACTGTGACCAACCAGCCAAATACATGGAGAGCAGAGTAAAACTTTGTTTCTGTAGAAACTACTAATGCATTTTAACCTCCAAACAATCTGACCCATCAAATATATTAACATTTAGAATTGAAAAAATGCTTCCTTGTAATTAATCTTTGCAAACAGTAATGTATATTACAGATTTACATTTACAAGCTTATTTTTATTCATTTTCTTGTGCTAGCTAATGCTAAATAGGATGGGAGTACAGACATTAACATCAGATCAGTTTTTTTGTGAGCATCTAGAAGGGAAGATATTGAGAGAAGTCTGGAGACTGAAGGCTAACTGCTGTGCTTTTTCCAAGATGTGGAGAATTTTACAATGAGTAGTTGAGACGCAAGTAGGAATACAGCTTGGAAATTAGAATAACTTTACACCCAGTTATTGCAAGACTGATGTAGCAGTCCAGAATATTTTTGTAATTTGGTATCAGGGTAATACCAATATGGATGTTTTTTCTCGGTTGTGGAAATTATTCCTATTTACAATAAATGCTTCAGAGAGGAATTTGTTTTACTGAAATGGTTGCTTTTAAAATTTGTCTTATATCTTTAGCAGTTCCTTTTAATGAAACAAATTGTTTGTGTCACTCTTCTTGTCAACATTTAACACGTATGATCTGCTTGTTCAGTTAAGATTAGCTTTTTTTTCCCCTGCTGCAGCTTCCTTCTTAGGGCAGCAGGATAGACAGTCTCAGGGAGAAGTTAGATGAGAGCTGAGCAGTCCCGAAAATTGATGTGCTGTTGAAAAGGGCAGAGGTTCCTGTCACTGGATGTGTGGTTCTTTGTCCACCAACAGCAGCAGCTCAAGGAAGCTCACTAAACCCATTGAATCAAACTGGATGTACTGATGCAACAAAAAAACCCCTAATTCTCTGTTCTCGTCTTCTCATTGTGGTGTTAGTTTTCTTCCAAGTTAGCGAGCTGACTCTGCTCAGAGTCAAGTGGGATTGATGCTATAGATGCAAGTGAGAGAGGAGAGGAATGGGCAGTGGTGGGACCCTCCTCTTTTGGCAGCAGTGGCCACTTCTATGTGCTCAAATTGCCTTGGGCAAGTTCACCCAAAGTAGGTGAAACTCACTTCCTAGGATGATTTACCAGACAGTCTGGCTTTGGCAAGCTATGGGCCACAGTGAATAGTGTGGTTGTTTACAATGGCCTTTAAATAACCTTCTCAGCAGGCCTACAATTTATTAATTTATACTAATTGACTCAGATTGAGACTATTTTATGGTAATTGGTTAATTGTTACAGCACCCAGATGCAACAGCAGTGAACACTGTATAAAAATGGTATGCAAGTCATTACTGATTCAGTGCCTGGCACCTCCTTGGCAAAATTTTATTTCAGCATTATTGGGTTGGTTTAGGTTTTTAATAGTGGCAGAATAGTTGGTGTTACAAGCAAACTAAGCTTAAGTATATTTTTAAAAGTAATGAATTAGTAAAAAAGCTCATTGCAAACAAACACTGTAGTTGGAATAATCAAATAGAATAGACCATGGCATAGATACTTCTACTGTCAGATTTTCTCTCAAGACTGCTGGGATTAATATTAAACAGGTGAAAAATACATTTTAAACTGGTGGGAATTGTTTCTGGATAGTCAAAAAGAAATGGTAATTTTTCCAACCATAACAGTAATTTGATCTCCCTATAAGAATAATACTTGTTTAATATATGTTTTTTCCCCCCACACTCTTTAGACTTGGTGGAGGCCCAGACGATGCAAAAGAAATCATGCGTCATAGTTTCTTTGCTGGAGTAAACTGGCAAGATGTGTATGATAAAAAGGTATGTCTGTATATAACATTGAATAATCTGGCTTCTGCAAGGTGATTTCAACCAATAGTCACAGGACTGCTGTTCTCTGGAGTTAGTAATCTTTTTCTTTGCAACTTTTTTGTATTAATACGCACGAATAATACTCTGAACAAGGTGTGCTTACTTAATCTTTGGGGTTTCAGTAATAATTTGTTAGTTCATCAGAAATAAGTTTTGCAAACCAACTAAAACTCAGGAAAGATTTTTCTTTTATTATGGAAATGTCCAAATTTTTTCTTTTCCTTTTTTCTTCCAGGGCCTTCAAAAGAAAAATAGGTGTATGATTCAAAATAATGTGAAAAATATAAGTTTATCCTGAATTGTCTTTTTATTTCTGCCCTTTATTGAAAAGTTGATTTATGAAAAAGGGAGATTAAGTGATTGGAAGGAATGTGTAGCAAAAATCTACTTTCTGATTGTTTGTATATAAGTAGAAACCTTTTTCAAACTTATTTTTAAAGAGATATCTAAGAAAATTAAAATAGTGTTAAAACACTGAGCCAAAACAGCTTGTGGAGAAAGCAAGTGCTGGGAATTCAATTGGAACAGTTTTCTCTAAACCCAGTCCTGTTCCCGTAATGATCAACACTTTGGGAATGGTTTTAGAAAATGAATTTATCTTACTTGGTAGTGAAACTCAATTCCGCTTAAGTTGTTTTATATACAGAAACTGATTTTATCGCAGCATTTCTGTAAGAATTTACTTGTTGCTATAAACCCCTTCTATTTTGATAAAGACTTCTCTTTATTTCCCTCAACTGTTTTACATTGTTAATCTGCCAGTTAAGCTGTGTAATTTCAAAAGATAGGTTTTTTCTTCTTTTTTTTTGCTTTGTTCAAATAAAAAGAAAATGGAAGACATACGACCGAGCAGAATATGTTTATGCTACAATGTCAATGATACAAACTGTTTTTTCAGTTGTTGTTGAACTGGAATTTTAAAAATGTGTGGTTGTTGCTGTGGTACTTCTCTGACAAATACCAGAATTGAAATAGAAGCCTGTATATGATGATACAAAATATGGTACTCAGAAGTTACTTGATACAAGTGTGATTTTTCCCTGGCAGTATTACAGGGTTTCAAGAAACTCTACAATAAATAATCAGAGCAAATATATTAATCAGGTTACTTTGTGCGCTCAACCAGTGGTTGGTTATGTAAGGACTTGGTAGCAAAGCACTTTGAGGATAAAATATAAAAATACAAGTCGAGGACCTTTATAGAGTAAAAAAATCAAACAAGAAAAACTCCACTAAAATCAATTGGATTGCAATGTGCTAGGAGTGGGTGAGATTAAAAAAAAAAAAAAAAAAAGCTGTTACGTTATTTTTTCTCTCTGAATAAGATTTCTTAATTATCTAATATTAGAAATAGAGCTTTCTACATTCTACACTGTGTTCAGCATCATATTTACTTAAGAATATATAGATAGCCTTAATGGCATGTGCTTTGATTCTTTCCAGATGAACATGGCAAATATCTTTCAGCCAAGATCTTTTTCTGAGCTCCTAAAATAAAAGGAGCTATTTTGCAGACTAAGAAAAAAAAAGTATATATTAAAAAAATTCTATAAATATATAAATGCCAACACTTTGGTTTTATGTTCATGTAATTGGATATGGCTTATTGGACTGTTATAATTGGAGAAATTGTAGTCATTCCTTGTTTACTCTGGCCACTGTTGCTTTGAGAAAATAAATTTTACAGTAAAAAAATCAATTGAATTTCCTCAGTTGAACAGTTAACTTCAAGGATCTTAGGAATTGCTTTTGTGCAGTATTGGCACACGGTGTGTTCTTCATGGAAAAATAACTCATGCAAATTACTTCTGACATTATCTTTTTCTGTTTAATTAAAAAATAGTTTTGTTCCTATTTTTTTCCTTACAAAACCATTTGTCTGGCTGATTAAAATATCCAGTTGTTCCATCTGCACACACAATCTTACAAGTTTTGAAGTATGCAGAGTGTGAGACTGCTCTGAAGTATTAACTGCAAACACAATAATAATGTTAATGAACTTTTATTGAGTATGTTTGTTAGAATGCTTATGTTAATACTTTTAAGGTATTTTGGTATTCTAAGATATAAAACATAAAAAAAATTTAAAAAAATTGATTTTCAAATAGGTTCATTCTATGCTTGCTTCTGTTGCTGTTTATTATCGTTACTATTGTTACAAGTAGAATCTTCAGCAGTAGGGTCACTTGATGAAATTGATACTGTATATAATTATTTGCATAGTAAAAATATTTCACAGTAATTTGCCTAAGTTTTATGCACCATGACACTGTAATTTTCTGATTGTATTTCAGGAGTGTGTTTCTGTTAGCAATGAAAGAACTGAAGTTCACTTTCAGAATAATGGAAACTAAAAAAATCAAGTGTATTCCAAGTAGTTGTGATAGTTTTGCACATGTGCACACTGTGCTTCTGTACCTCTAATTTTATCATTTCTACTAGAAATCAAGTGCATTTCTGTGCTTACTAGTTATCTCTTTACTGGTGTAGTTAGAGGCAATGATCTATTTGTAAACTATTTCATGTATTTCAGGCAACAGAAGCTCTGTCAGGTCAAATGGATTCAAATGGTCCAATGGAATTACTAACTTTCTGATACTGCTAATTAGTTAACCTAATTTGGTACTGTACAGTGATAAAAAAATATTGCATGGCACACTGGAGCAGAGAAAGGTCGTTGCCTTTAAATGAAAAATGTATAGTAGTTAGCGTTTGTGATCCGATGTATTTATTTTTGGCAGAAAAACCATGAGGGCATATGAAAGAGAGCAGCCTGTGCCAGGTTCTTCCTGTGATCATCTCAGCCCTGATGAGTTTTTATCTCTGTGCCTGAGTATGAGAAATTGAATAGTTTGGCACACTCAAAGGACTTCAAAAGCCCATATACTTCTAAATAAAATATTTGTTTTATTTTTAGCTGCAATCAGGAAGCTTTCTGAAATTTCTCTGTTTCTCATTTAAGAATTGTATTGGCATATTTTTATTTGGATTGCAGAAATATTCTTCAGTTGTCAGATCTTCTGTTTAGGGTCTTCCACTGAACAAAAACCACATGGGCTTTAATTAAAAGGTAGAAATTCGGGTGTGTCTTCAATCTTGAAAATTGAAGCACTCAAGTACCCTCATGCCAAAGGACATCCAGACCTTTTAGCAAGGCTTTTTTTTCCTCCTGCATATAATATGGATGCAAGAAGAAACCATATGGAAATTGGGGCTGAGCTATATATACATGTATCTTCTTCTGATTTGTGGTAATACCTCTGATTGTTCCTGAAGCAAATTATGGAGTGCTACCAAATTAATTTTTTTAGTACTGGGAGGGGAGTAGGGACAAAGGCAGTACTGGTGAAAGCTGGGATGTCTGACTTTGCTGGAGGCACATGTCTCAGCCTGGAGGCAGTGACTTTCAGCATGAAGTCTGACAGCTGCAAGAAGCTGTTCCTTACCCTTCAGCTGTGACTACCTTTGTTTTCATCAAGACACAAAACCAGCAGATGATGAAATCCTGTGATTGAAGCACTGGGTTCAGGCCTGGCAAAATCTGCAAGATAACTATGATCTTAAATGCACATTTAAATACTTCTGTGTATCAGATTTTGAGGAGAATGGGCAGGAGGGAAATAGGAAAATACCAACGTTTGTTTTTAGGCCATTGCTATTTGAGTCATACTATTTTTGTACAATTACCTGAACTGCAACAAAACCTGCAGAAATTACCCTTGTTAGTTGCTTTTGTGTTGTTGCCAGGTGAAGTAGTAAAAAGATCAGAAAACTGCTAACCAGTCTGATCTTTTTTTCATTGTGATACTTTAAAGTAGATGGGTAGACCTAGAGGTTGATAACCACCCTTCCCCCAGATGCTTGAATTTTCAGGGAGGAGAATACACACGTAAGGGTGTCTGATTCTTAAACTTAGGTTGTTGTAGTCCTGGGGGTTTGTGGTTTCTCTCTGTCCATGATAACAGCATTATATCACTTGGAAAACAGTTTATCCCTGGGTAAACCTCCCTGGTGAAGCCCATTTTCCTGTGGATCTCTGTGGTGTGTCCTTCCACCACTGAAATCCCAACTCCTCCTCCTCCCCCTAGGACCATCGGATGCAGGGTCTGTGGAGTATTCCCAACTCCTGGCTATGCTGTGGCTTCTGGCTGGGCAGCAGGCTGCCCAGCTTCAGGTATGGGATGAACCATTCCTCACAGGGATGCTTATTGACTGCCTTGCAGCTCAACTCAACTTACCCTCTTTTCCCCAGGCGGAAACTTTAGTTTTAGGGGGATAGACAGGTATTTATCCCTTCTATTCCTCACAATTCAGCTGCAGTCTGTTGATGGATTCTTATTGTAATGTTAATTTTCGGTTTATTGGAAGGAAGATTCTCTTCAAATTAAAAGGAGAAAGAAAATCAGATTGGCATTCTTAAGCATCATACTTTTCATTTGGCAGATCAAATGCATCACAGGTACTTCAAAGTGGCTTCAGCCACTTCCTATACAACACCAAGACAAATGATTCCTGGTAATTATTTTTGAGCAAATAGAATTACATATTTTCTCTCATATACTGAATTAAAATACTGAGGTATTTTTGTAGATTCTCAGTAAGTGTCAGAAAGTTCAAGATGTGTAATCAAGCCTGTCTGTTCATCTCAGTGTACCTGTAGCAGTCAGGTACTGTATCTGCCCCTTTCCTTCCCCTGAGAGATGGGTGGCAACTTTCCCAGGACTTGAACTGTGGAAAAACTGTGGTGTTTCTCACACACTGCTCTCAGTGGATGCCAAGTGGAAATGCCATTCACTAGAGATATAATGAAGACACTAAGAATTTGATACTGCTTTTGCTGTCATTTCTAACATCAAGCCTTGGAAATGGCCAGGGCAGATTCAGCTTGACAGATGGATATGAAATTGGATTTTTGTCTTGAACATCAACTCTTAAAAGTCACTTAACTCATACTGAGCTTAGGCTTAGGCTTTTATTTCTTTATTTGTACAGACACATATATATCTATGCATATGTGTGTGTGTAATGAATAAACTCAGAAAATCTGTATTTCTGGTTCTTGGAGTAAATTGTCAGGAGATGTAGTTCCCTGTCTGGTTGGAGTGTGATCCTGAATTTGCACACGTTCATCAGCTGACTGATTGGATGTTACTGGTAACCAGTTAACTAATAAGCCTAGCTACTGAGCATCAAATTGGAGCACCAACTTGACAAATTTTGTTTTAATGGTGCTTTTCATGATTGTAATTTTTAATTCCTAAAGAGTCATTTGGTACTTCACTTTAGTGCTTCTCTTCCTAAAATAATGTTTTCAAAGTATTTTCTGTAACTACTACTATTTCAGGTAGATGGAGAGAACAAGGGAGGTGATTTAAAGTCATAGTGAGGCCTGTTCATTTCAGGCCATTTTTGTGGGGGAAAAAAAAAAAAAGACAAAAAAACCCCCAACAACAAGAAGTAAAAAAAAGCCCTGAGTAAACCAGTAGTAAGCCAGTAAGTTTTTTAGGAAGTAACTTGACATTTAATGCTTTTTCTTTTTCCTCTCCAGTTACACATTCACACGTTTCTCCATATAATAATATTACCTTGCTGTACTTTTCGTTTTTAATTAATTACTATAATCTAAATCACAGTTGTTGAAGACTGCAAAAGTCTTTCTCCTTCACAAAGTAGTTGTAGCATCAAAAGTCTTGTGGTCTTCATAACAGGAGTAGTTTGTTCTCCTGGAGGTGTGTGCTGCACCATTGAAAAAACATTGTTCCTTGTCCTTGACTTGAGAAACAAGAAAATTTTTCCTAAGCTTGTATTTTTAAATGTGTCTTTTTAAAAGGATGGAATGAACACTTGGCCCTGACTAGAGTACATTACTTGGCTTCATGTAATCTTGTGTGGGCTTTTTTTGTTGGTGTTCTTTTGGCTTTTTTTTTCAGTTGATTGGGGGTTTTTGTTGGGGTTTTATTGTTTGTTGGTTTGGTTTTTTGGGGAGGTTTTTGGGCTTTTTGAGTAGTATTCTTTGAGACAGAAAAATGAGAAAAAAAAGACATTGTGGGATGTTCCACTGGAGAACAATTCCTATGTGCTAAGGAATTGTGTGGCTGTTACTGGAGAGACATACAACTTTGAAAAATCTCCTTTAATAGTGCGGAATTGCTTGGGATAGCCAGGAAGTGTACAAAAATAATTTTCAAAAAGTGAAGGAATTTGTGCAATGCAATGGCATACTTTGTTTTTAAACATTGGATGTAACTGGATTTATACCTGGAAGATTCTTCCAATGTTGAATTCATATTATCTCTTTAAGCATTTATCCTACAACACTCCCAAACTTTACTTCAGAATCCCTCTCTGCTGTTGTATGTTTTCATTCAGGAAAATGTAAGGGAAACCCGAATTTAATTTTGTAAAAGTATTGATCAGATTTATTGTTCTGTGTTGAATACATGAAAGTGGTAGATTTAGTTTTGCTTAATAATTGCTTGCACTGTTGCTGAAGATTTGGATCAGATAAAACAAGTCTCTTGGTATGTACACATCATATAAATCTATGCATCTACTGCATAGAACTTGGGGAAGGGAGGGAGTTTAACAACACGTCTCCTTTGCTCTGGGGCAAAAGAACAAATTAATTTTTTTGGTGTTAGTGTTCTGGAGTTGAGGAGAGAGATAACATGAAACTAGAGAAAACCACATGCAAGCTGATAAAATCAGTGACCCATAAGGTAACCTGTTGCATTGAAGGGAAAATCAGTTCACTGTTCTCAGGGTGTGTGTTTTTAATTACATATGCGGAGATAACACCAAAGGGCTCCAAGGTACAAACAAAAACATTGTCACACCACACCCACATACATTTGCAGTATCATTCATATTAAACTGCTGTATTGTTTTTGGACTAGCACCATGCAGTGTGATGTTCCATACTCAATATGCCTTCCAGTTAAAATCTTTGGCCTATAGGCAGTTCTCCTGGTGGAGAAGGTGAATAGCACGACTGGTTCAAAAGAGGGGCAAGGAAGTCCTGCCTGCAAGCTGTGAGCAGATACTAGTGATTTGCTGTTGGGAAATACCACACTACTCTGAAAAAGCAGTAGGCAGCATTAGATACAGCAACTCATTTAAGCACGAACTGGCCTTTTTTAAAATGTAAAATTTATTTTCACATCACATAATTGCTTCTACAGGTAAGTTCAAATGAAGGCCTTAACAATGAAAAAAAAGAACCCCAGACCATCCTGCTTATTATGCTCTCTATGTAGTTTTTTTTTTCCTTTGCTTGTTTATACAACCCAGTTGTGGTGAAGTATCTAGAGGTGCCTTTGCCTCACAGCTATGTGGGTAATTAGATTGGCCTGAAGAGTTTCTAGGTAATTATCTTTATGCAGCTCAATTTATCTGCAAGTCGTGTGAAAGTGTTACTTGGGTTTTAGCTGTGTTGTGCTATTAACTGGATTCTGAACTGGTATTTTTGGGATTGACTCAGAAGAGACAGCTTCTGTCTCTTACTAGAAGTTAGAGAGACAGCTGTCTCTCCACAGACCTAATTGTTTGATCTGGGCTGTAGGGAAAAAGAACTTACTTGCTTTCCAGGTAGTGATTTGGCTGGTTTAATATTTAGGTGTAGTAATTTTATTTTGTTTCTTGGTGCCTTTCAGCTTGTACCTCCTTTTAAACCTCAAGTAACATCTGAGACAGACACCAGGTATTTTGATGAAGAATTTACAGCTCAAACTATTACAATAACGCCGCCTGAAAAATGTAAGTCAGAAATTATGTATAACCATGAGCTACCAATAATGTTTATGATAAAGTACTCTGTAAGGTTTTTTCTGTTTGAATGGAAAGCTATTCTCACTGTTACTAATAAAAATCTTCATATGCAAGTGTGTAAGAGTAACAATGACAGTTTTCTTTTTAAGAAGGAGCACTTACAAAACTTAGAATATTAGATCACTCTGGGTTGGGTTTTGAGGGGAGAACAATTCCTGACTTTTTTGATTTTGTTTGGGGTTTTTTATTCATTTGTTTGTTGTGTGGGTGTTTTTTTTTGTTTTGTTTTTGTTTTTTTCTGTTTTTTTAAATCAGAGAAGACACCAGCTTCAAGTGTTTACTGGTTGGCAGTCAAGGTCCTAGTTCAGCAAAGTACTTGGAACATGGACCCTGCTTTGAGTATGTGGACACTGCTAGTGGCTGTCTAGCTCTAGTGAGATAGGCATATTTCAAAATACTTTGAAGACTGAAAAAAAAAAAAAAAAAAAGAAAAATCTGCCAGAGACAAGTGGATGTCTCTTTGTGTAGATACCAATTACTTGAAAATGAAATTTCATGTCCAGTCCTATGCTTCAGCAGAGCTCTTAGAGAAGCTGCTACTGTGGATGTAACCACTGCACTGGGCCTTGGAGTGAATGTAATTTCTCCACAGTTTGTATTTTTGTCATCTTCTGTAACACACACAAGAATTTTGATCTGATCAGACAAGCCGGGGCTTAACAGAGTTACTTACCAAGCCAGAGCAGTTAAAATATTGCTGCTGAGTTCCTGAATGAATTTTCTTTCTAAATGGGATACTTGTGGTTTTTTGTTTGCTTATTTTAAATTGGAGGCTGAGAAAGAAGGATCTCAGAAGTAGACAATAAAGGCTGTAGTTATGTTTGCTTACCCTTTCATAAAGCTAGCTCATTTTTTTGTGTTTTAGGATTCCCAGATGAGCTGCAGTTTTCTGTTCGTATATACAGTATTTTCTGGATTTTGCATTTTTAGTGTTTGAACACAGTCATAGAAGTGTAGAGAGATTTAGGTTGGAAAGGACCTTAAAGATCACCTAGTTCCAAGCCCCCTGCCATGGGCAGGGACACCTTCCACTAGACTAGGTTGCTCAAAGTCCACAATTAAAGTGATTTTAAGTAAAAAAAGAACCCTTTCTTATCCCATCTATCTTGATAAGAATTTGTTTGTATTTTTAACTTGAACAAATGTTACTAAAATTTGGATTGAGTCCCAATCTCTTGAAACTCCACCTATGCAGTGAGAATAGCTATTGATCCATCAAAGGGTGAAGCAAAACAAAACATGTGTGTGCCTCTGAGGCTTTAGCTTTAAATTTATTGAATTCAGGGCAGGTGATCACTGCCAGTGCAGGGAAATGACCTGCACCCAAAGTACCTGGCTTCTGGTAAGGGCTGGCTGCTGAGGCATGAAACATAGCATGGGCTGCAAGCTCACCCCAGTCCTAAGAATAATGTCCTGGGGGGCAATGACCAGCAGCAGTGCAGAGATCAGCTGCTGCATTGCTGCCATGGGGAGCCCTCCCAGGGAGCCTGAGCCTGAGGTGAGCAGCATTGCCAGCAGCACAGAGGTGAATTTTCTCCTGTGCCAGGTAGATCTGCTGCCGTTTTTCGTGGACTGCAGTAGTTCAAGGACCATGTGGCTTTTTTTCTTTTCTGTTGTTGTGGTTGGGAAATAATTTCTAATTATTTTTATTTTAAAATCTACAACTAACTGTATTATCTACAGTATGGTATTGCTTCTGTCTGATGTGATTATGCAAAAGGGGATTAAAATGTGTTTTAGGGAAGGAGGGCTGGTAACTGTGTATCAGAAAGATACTGCTGAAATAAAGATCTTTTCTAGATCTTTATTTTTTATTGAAACTCTATCTTGTATCTGCAATAATCAGTCTAATAGCAAAACAAATAGACTGTTTACATTAACCTGCTTTAAACTGACAGTGTGAAAGCAAGATTGTGTTTGAAGTTATGGAACTGAGAGGCTCTGTTAAAGCCATGTAGCCTAATCATAGCGATTGCTCACGCCAGAATTAACTCTAGCTTTTATGTGTAGAATATATGAAGATACAAAAGATACATATTTCTGAAAGGTTGCATATAAATGCATTGTTAGAATAACAGTCTCAGTAGAAATATTTAAGAAAAAGCACTGTTAAAAAACCTATGTGAGAATGAACATCCAAATTCTCAGAGTTAGGTAACATCTGGTGCCTGGTTTCCATTGGCACTGCAGGAATTATGTAAATAAAAATATTTATGAATTTGGCTTAGTCCATATTTCCTCTGATCCCAGTTTACTAAAAACTAATATCTAAGAATTGAAACACATAGAACCTACTTGAATTGTTCATTTTGTAGCTGCTTTTCCTTTGAAATCCCTTTGAAATGGAGGAATATTTAAATATATCTGCAGTAAGATTAAAATTTCCTGAGTCAGCTCAAGAAACAATGGAAACTGTCTGCCTCAGTCAGCAATTGGCTTCTGTGCTGCTGGAGGATAGACGTGCTGCCATGTTTTGGTTAGCCTGGAATGGGCAGTAGTGATTGAAGTTCTCAGGTGATAGCCATAATAAAAACAACCAACAAATCAACCTACCTTGAAATAAGTAGTGACTTTTGGAAATTATATGCTTTCAGTGAACATCATCCTGCTGTATGAGCATAAGCTCACACACATGACTAAAGTCTTACTTTAACTTGAGTCTTTAACTTCAACATTGAACCCTGAAAGATGTACTGCATATCAGGTGACTAATAAAATTTTGTTGAAAATATAATGATGTTTTGAACTTCTCCCTTAACACAGATGACGAGGATGGTATGGACTGCATGGACAATGAGAGGCGGCCGCATTTCCCCCAGTTTTCCTACTCTGCAAGTGGACGAGAATAACTTTTTTGTTCTGCTGCTTCACTGTCATCTTAGGTTTATCACTGAAAATGATTCCTGAACATCACCACCAGTACTAGATACTATTACGATAGCAGGGGCACTTTCAGAGACCATTCCAAATTGAACAAGTTTCTTTCCCAAACCTACCTAAAATCCGTTTTGGTTTTGCATGATGTATGAGATTTTTCTCTACTACGCTCTCCTGCTGTTGCTGCTGCCCACAGTCTCAGTATAATAGCAACGTCAAGAAGTTTCTAACTAACAGTTTCTTTGAAGGTAGATGACTTGACTTCAACATTGTACACTTTGTGAACAAGTAGTCATCTATTTTTCCTCACAGTGGAGGCTAAACAAAACCCCTGGTCTAGCTTATCTTCTCCAGAAGATGAATCAAAATTGTAATTAGTCAAAACAGACTAGGCTATAAAATTTTCTTGCATCTGTTTGTGCTGGTAGAATGAGGAAACGTAGGGGTGGTGATGTACATATGCAAGGTTTCTGTTAGGCATATCATTACTTGAAGCAGGTCCCTGTCATTAACATCTGGCTGGAATTTGTTTGGGAAATGTTTGAAAGAAGGACTTAAACTGTTGATATATATAAATATATATATATTATTTTTTAATTACTGTTGGATACTACAGAAGAAGCAGAAGGGCTGGGCTCGCCCAGCCTGCCACTTAGAACTTCCAGGTTCATGTGCAATCACGGAGAATCGAACATTATACATGCAAGAAATGAAGGCATAAAAGCAGCAGTTGAAGTTGTTCAAGGGGTCTTATAATTTGCACCAGATAACATCTTTCTCATGCTTTTCTCTTTCATGATATGCATCACCTCTGATGGCTGAAGAATGTAGACAGGCATAATGGTATTGCTTTTCACCAAAATGTGTGCACCAAGGTAAACAGGTGTTTGCCTTACTTGTTTTCATTTTGAGTTTGTGAATTAGCTTTTTCTCCAGGTGTTTAACTCTGAATATTCTTCTTCTTCTTTTTTTTTTTTTTTGTGTTATACTGCAGTAGTATTTATTTTTAGAGATAAGGTTTGTATGTGTCATGTTTGCAAATGCTGCTACATCTTAGAACAGGCTTATAGCAGTTAATTTTGTAATATATGGAAGGACTGTACAAGCTGAAGGGAATAATGCACTTTTCTCCCATGTGGAAATTTTAACAAGGCTCTGAAATTGTACATTCTGTTTAGAATCAGATTTTTGTGAACGAAATACTGTCTTTTAACTGTTTGGCAATGGAGGTGGGGAATTCCAACCTCATGTGCCAAAGGGTTAAAAACAAACAGACAAAAAAGCTACATCTTGTGCTTCATTCCGGATAAACGTAATCTAAGAGCCTGACAGCGTAAGAGAAAATGTCTGTTTTATATGAAGGAATTGCATTTGAACAACAAGACCACAGTGATTACAAGAAAAGCACTTTATTTTAATAATTAAAATAGTAAATTTCTGAGATCAGCCATTCTCAAGGAAGATTTGCCCTCAACCAAAAGAATCCCAAAAACCCAGCAAGTTACATGTAACCGTGGTACCTGATTGACTGAATTTAAAACATCATGACAAATGCTCCCCTGATAGGGAAACGTCTTTCCATTTCCGAAGATCTGTGTCTAACAGAATATGTGCATAAACTTTAGCATTGATCTTCAGCAATGATAATCTTAATAATAAACCCTTTGGTGCTAGGAGTTGGGACATTACGCAGTGCGGGTTAGAGTGCATGCACCCTTGCTAACGACATCAGAAACCCCCAACTCCATGGGATTATCATTTGAAGTATCTCTGCGTTCAGCTCTTTTTTGCTCCCACAAAGACTGTGATATTGCCGAGTATTCCTGGTTGAGTTGTGTGAGTGAGTAGATGAGTCCGAGAGGAGAGATGTTCCTACGCAGATGCCTTAGCCTCTTGATGTGGAAAGTTGAGTGCCCAAGCATGAAGCCCACTGCTGGCAGTGCATGTGCTGGGATGGTCAAGAGGTAGATGGGCATTTTAGCAAGGCAGCTAAAAACGCAGAGTAATTTAGACAATTTTTCATGTTTTGTGTGTTATCTTTAGTAATGGATGGATAATCAGACAGACGTATATCATGATGTATATTCTAATTGCATAGGATCTCATTATGTCACCTTGTAACACTAGAGATGTGTAGATGTTGTCCCTGTGTGGAGAGAGGAGAGCAGCAAATGCATTGCAGGTCTGTTCTGCACTGGTGGTGTAGAGGTATCTACATGGACACAGTGGGCGAGCGACTGAAATAATCAAGTGCTTAACAGACGGGCATTAATTAATTCTCTGCAAAGGTCTTGTACTTACAGAGAAACTATGGTGATTCAAAATCTGTGTTACATGCCTGTGTTTTCTCCCCTATGTTTTCAGCTTGTAATAGCAATAAGTTTCTTTACACATGGCACCTCTAGCCAATGATGGCGTGGCCGTGTGTGTGGCCAGCCGCTCCTGGCAGGCAGAGGATGCCCTGTGGTTAGCTCACCTCGCATAGCCACTTAGTGCGCGGTTTGCAGTAAGTATCTGCCAGTGAATTATTTGAAAAACTTTTAAAACATCACTTTGCATTGTATTGTCTGCCTTCCAAAACATCACTGATCAAGTTTATGCCACAGAGAGTCAGCAGCCACTTCATGCTGCTCAGGCTTGGGGGTTTCTCTCCTACCAGTGTTAGAAATAGATGACAGAGAAATGGACAAGCAGTGTGGAGAGAAACTTTGGAAGCTCTTCTTTTGCTGTCCGCAGTTGTGATTGGATTTGGACAGGAGGTGGTGGCTGGTTGTCTTGGCGAGCCTTTTGAGCACAGTACATTTCAGACTTTGACTCCAGCTTGTACTGACTTCCATGACATACAGTATGCCCTCTTGTACTGCAGCCATCTCGGAGGAAATAGGTCATTTCTGTTTGGATTTTGGCAGTTTTGCACACAGCTTTGCTTTCCATACTAATCCATCTACCAGTACATTCCTGTTGCTTAAAGGACGTTTATTCCAGTATTGTTTTACATTTTTTCCCCATCTTTACTTGCAGCTTCTTAAAGCTGACTGTTCTTGCAGGGGCCATGTGCTTCTCCTAGAGTACAAAAGTAAGGTCTTTCCTTACTAACTGCAGGGTCTATATATTACACCTCAATGTACACACTTTGCTGCTACTGTTTGTACTGTCTACAGTAGAATTTCCTTATCTTGCTCCTGGTAGTGCATTACAGGCAAGCATGAAATGTAAAGTATTTATTTAAATAAAAACCTCTAAATTGGTAATTGAATTACCTCCCTGTAGCTTTAGAGTTTGTGACATTTCTTGACCTTGCTAGTTCTTTCATTAGATCCATGCAAGATCTAGTCATATGGTTAAGGATATTAAGCAGACACAACTATGAACTCGAGAAACCGTATTACTGTTGGTCATACTTAAACTGTTTATTTCCTTAAGTATATGACCCACAAGGATGTGAAATAACTACAAGAAACTGTTTTTGTACACTGTACATCCTTAGTATTTTTACACGTATATGATAGGGATGCACATTATTTTCCTTCGTACAGACAGCTTAAATAAAGCACTATGTCAATCTGCTACTTCTGTGTTTTTTAATGCTAATTTGTTCTGGAGGTTTGTAAATATATATATATGTTCAAGCTTGCCACAAAGGACGTATTTTTTTATATCTACACATTACTATTAAATATCTTAGAGGATAAAATTCCTAAGTTGTTCCGTGTCAGAGAAAGAAAAATGGAACTGAGAAGGCTATATTGCAGATTACAAAGGATTTCTCAAGTTTTGGGTTAAATATTTACTTCATATTTTAAAGTAATTTTATATAGGTTAGATGTTTCAATCCTGAAATGCACAAAGAATTTACTTAATTTCTTCTTACAAGAAAATGTACATCGTTATTTTTTTATCACTGTATATATAATGATCTGTGCATGTTTAGTTACAAGTTTTATTTGCTGTGAAGTCCTAGTGATAACTGTAACTTGCTGTGACATATTTCAAATACTGGGTGAACAGTTTCAGCTTGTAAATTATTAAGTTACAGTATTGTCAAAAAAAAAATTATGACTAAGCAAGATGTATCTGTGCTTTGGACTGAGGCTGTTTCCATACAGATGGTTCATGTTAACTCTACAAGGTGTATGTCACTTATAAAAGTAAATTTGGGTTACACTTTTAAAGTAATGATTCCACAGGGCTATGTTCCTATCAGAATACCTATGATTTAAGTGATTTTCAGCTAATGAAATTCTTGGCCTCATATTGCACAGCTAGGTGATGTGTTTGGGTAAGGAGAGGGGGAAAAAAAGGAAGGTAGGATTTGCAGGGCACCACAGAGTGGGACTCTTTGAAGCCCATGAGCTGGTCCAGGGCCATTCGAACCAGCTGATCTGGAGGGCTGAGTGTCCCTATGCAGTGGGTCATCTGGGTTTTAGCTGTTCTCTGATAGGAATGCTTCTCAGGAATAGAGGTGCTTCATCCAGGTCTCAGGTTTTTTTTCCTTTTTTTCATTCCTTTTTTCTTCCCCACCTTGTAGAAGGAAAGAGCATCAGAGAGATAGACAGCTGTAGCTCAGTGATATTAGGATGTCAGCAACCAAGATGCAGTGGCAGGACTATATGGTAAGGCTGCATCCCATGTTGTGGAATCATACTCAGTCTGTTGACCTGGGGTTTCCTGGATTTGATTGTCTGGTCTGACACTTGTAAACTTTGTAAAACTAAGCATTTTGTACTTAAGTAGAAGCAGGGCGGGGGGGCACGAGACAGGTAGGCCTAGTGCTGTCTGTTAATGACTAATTGCAACGAAGTAGAATAGCAGCTGCAGGGAAATTGATTCCTTCTAGACTCCCAGCAACATAATGGGTTGCATCTGCGCCTGGGATGAATTTGAAATACCTACTTCCAGCTATGTGTACTGGCAGCCCAGGACCCTTTGTTGAAATCAGACCCGTACATGCACGTGGGTGGCTGGCAGTGGTGTTCTGCATGTGGCCACCAGAAGCCACCTGGTAGGTGAGGCAGGTCCAGAAAGGTTGAGGGTCCCGCTGTGCCTTGGGCCAGGGCACAGCAGCTCCAGGGTCTCAGTGAAGCCTCAGCGTTGGGACTAGGTGCCCAAGTTCCTTTATGTGTAGGTGCTTTCTCCTATTTAAACACAGATTTATGCTGAAGAATAATAAAAAAAAAAAAAATGAAAAAGTTTGCATTTTCCTACATTTATAAATGTATATTCTTAACTGTGTAACCATCTATAAAGTAGTGACTTAAAAAAACTGTCAGTCTGATTACTTTGGGAAACCCCATATTTGACTAGAGAGGAGTTTTCTTCATCAAGCTTTCTTGTCCCTAAAGACCTGAGACCTTCCTCAGCGTGCTTAGTGTCATATCTGTGAAGGAGTTCAGGGAGGTGATCAGATGTGTTTGGCAGTTAAATATGGCAGGAAATTGAAATAGGGAGGAAAAATCACTTTGATGTTAGGGCTGTACCACTAATAATTCTTAAAATACAAGGGAAGGAAAGATTGTGTGCCACAGCCAGTGATAACTTCTTGCATGTGTTGTTACTCTTACTTTTATTACATTTTATGTGTTCATGCAGGCTGAAGTAGCTTTATTACTGGGGAACTGTTCTTTGTGCTTTTTTTCCCCCCTTTACTAGTGCAATTCTACAACTACACTGAAGGTAATAGATGTGGAAACTCTTTTCTTTTGTGTGTAGCTTATCCTACACTAGATAGAATTTACTTGAATCTTCTTTCTGAAACAGTCTGGTATTTGGAAAGTATCCTTGGAAAACACAAGTGTGCAGTTAACCAGAAAAGAAGCCCTTCAAATGTATCCTCCAAATGTTTTGAGTTCAATAATTTGAAGCCAAGTTCAGCTGGTGCCCATCCCTGAGACTGCTGAGTATGTGCGGGTGGAAAAATCCAGCTTCACCACTTTGGTGTTGCGAGCCGGGCACTCGCTTAATGGCTCATGGGTATGAACCAAGGGCTCCTTTCTCTTAAAGGCTTTATCCAGTGAACATTTTAAAGGGAAACTTGACCCAAGGCAATTCTTCCACATTAGGTGGAATATTTCTCAATCGGTCTTACACTTTTCTGATAGATAAGTAGCTGTTGGGACTCCCACTTTTTATATAAAAGTGACAAATACCCTGTAAGATAAAGTTCCCAGGTAGATTCTGGTACTGAATTTGTAAACAGGAGGGCAGTGTCCTTGTGCAGTGTCCTTGCAAACAGCCCTGTTCTCCCTCCTCCCCCTGCACATGCTTTCCCTTGAATTCAGAAGGACAAAATGAGGAACCTAAGAATCCTATTAGGTTTATTGATATTTCAGTCTGTAAATAATATAGACATGTATGTTCAATTATGAAAATAGATAAAAACATTTTATAAAAAATTGTACAAATTATTAAAGTCTACACCACATAATAGCTGTTAAAACTGGCTTGCAAGTCTGGTCTTTCCAGAAAAAGTCTCAGCTGACATCCCAGAAAGTTTGATAGGCTGGCAAGGCTTCAAAATGTTTGTGATTCTGTAGTTAAAACCAAATAGAAACCAGCTGAAATTAGCTAGCAAGTGTGCCTGTTTTCTGCAGAGGTGTCTTTGGGTGAGCCTCAGACAAGTTTCAGCCAGGTGGAGAGCAGGCCTGAAAGATAAAAGGAAGAGAGGGGTAGTCTGTGTGGTAGTGCCTGTGTTTCTCATTTGTGTCACTTCAGCCTACAGGCGAATTCTTAGAAGAGAAATACAGACCTGGTTAAGACAGCAGTAAGGCAGAGTAAACAACTGCTGTTTCAAACCTGCATTTCCTGCAGGTCTGTCCTGTCCTCACCTCTTTCTAAGCTCAGAAGTCTTACAGGTAGCAAGAACAAGAGGTATCTGATTTCTGAAAAACAGGATCTCCATGAGCTTTTGACATGGCTCCTGTTTAGCAGTAAATAACCGAGCTCTTGTTTTGGGGCACGTCTAAGATCCTGCCCCTTCTTCCTTCCAGGAAGAAGGCAGCGGGTTTGTGCCAGAGAGTGTTTACTGTGCAGTGTACCCTGTGTGTCTGGGGCAGGCAGCTGTAGCAAAACAGGAAGCTGTTGCCTGGGTGCTGGTAGGAAACCTCTGCTGGGAAGGCTAATTTGCAGTTTTGAAGCTCTTGCATAGCTATTGTTTGTGCTTCCTTGGTAGCACTGAAGGACTGAATTGAGTGAGACATCAAACTATCGGAGCTGGGGGAGCTACCTCGAATTAAGCCACTGGAGTTCTAAAAATTGAATTTAAGAGATGTACATGACCTCAGAAATAAAAAATAAACTTTCTACTTTGGCTGGTTTTGCATTAGAAGACTAAAGGGTTTGTTGTTTTTTTCTTCCCCCCCTCGGTTGGTTAGGTTGAGTTAAAAACAGAATTTATGAAGCTGCAGTTCATTAAAGAATTAAAACCAGTAACATGGTACTTTTTTCCCTCCCCAAAATACATGCACTAATGCCAACTGGTACAGTTGTGCCTACAGCCAGTGCAAGGAAAAAAGAACCATGGTAACAGAGAGCCTTGGGGCTTAAGTTCCTTGTCAATACCTGATTAGTGACAACCAAAGGAAACTACTCTATGCTGCAGTGACCCCCAGCATTAGAGTACAGGCACAAGCTCAAAAAGACAAAAAAAGACCCCAAACATACAGGTCCTGAAGAAGTCTCCTGGCAATTGCTGTTGTGGGTGTCTTTCCACACCCCAGTTACCAAGTCTCCTACAGCCTGGCATCAACTGCTTCACAAACCAAATGGAAATACTGTCAGAGTCTCAGGGTACCCCACTGCACAAGGGCCTGGGTACTGTACCAGTCATTTAAGGTGTGCCATTCTCTAAGTAAACACAACTGTCACTCTCACGTCCAGGTAATTGGTAAACAAGTTGGTTACTGGATAGTCGGGGCAAGGGCCTTTCCAGTCTTAGTGTCTCCTCCTCCCAAGAATATTTTGGTATTCAGGGAGCAGACCTCTCCAGGTTCCTCTAGACACCCTCCTCATCTCAGTGGCGTCTTTTAGCTGGGTGGCTGGGTATTCTTGGGTCTGGAACACACTGGAAGGGTCTGTAGGAGTGGAACCACAGACATCTGAATCATTTAATTTATTGCTGTTAGTTACACTCTGAGTGGGGAAGAGCCACCAGCTTCCTGTTTGGTTAGAAAGCACTTGGGTGGCTTTGGTGCCTCAATACTCCTTTGCATGGCTGTAAAACCCAGGGTGGAGCTCTCAGGAGGGCCCAACTTAGCTCTCAGGCTGCTGCCCAGCAGCCAGACACGACATACAGGCCCTCCCACAGCTGCAGATTCCCGAATGCTGAAGAGCTGAGTTCTTGAAGTATCATGTCAGGGCACTCAGAGCTCTACCTTTATTCCCTCCTGTCATAGTTTAAATCACATCACCTCTGACTAAAACTCCATCTAAGCAGAAACGAAAATTTTCATCTGCTTAACCCCTCCTTCAACAGCAACAACAGCAACAACAACCACCACCAACTCCTGCCTGTGGAATGTCACTGGCTGTTACAAACACCCAACAGAGGCACTATCTAGAGGCACATTAAGACTACACTAGAAATCTCTCTCCCCAGTAACCTAAGCAGTTCTCAGGTCTCCTGAAGAACAGCTGAGAGCTGTGTAAGGATCAGCCCGAATCACTTTTGACACCGGCGATGGATAAACTGTCTGCTGGACACAAGGCTCCCCTTCTGCAACATACCATGAAAAAAACCAAGCAAACGGGGCACTTGGGAGTACTGCTGCATTCACTGCTGGGACCTCATTGAACACTCCTGCTGACATAAGAAAGCAAAGAAAACCACTGCCCCAGAACATCTGTAATTCTGACAGTACCTCCTGCTGAGCGACTGGGGTGAGGATGGGAACACAGGCACGGGTGAGTGTATTTTAACTTCCTTGTAGAAGAAAGGTGGTCTGTTCACAGACACCATGAAAGAGACATCTGTAATGAGGGAGGAGAGAGTTTTAGTGGCTCAGCCATACGGAGAGCACAGGGAGAGCATGGGTTCCTGCCAAGGAGAGGCTGGCTTGCAGGAGGGGGAAAGCAGAGCAGCAGCATAGGCTCTAGCTGGAGGTAATCCTCAAGGACCAAATCCTACCCGCCTGTGCTCTCACTGGCTCAGCTGGCCAGCAACCCCTTCTGGCAGCTGTGGTCTGTGAGGGGGTTATCCACCAAGGACAAATACTTATTTCTGTCAAACTGATGGACACTAAGGTAGATCCTGCAAGTGAGAGGCATCCCAGCTTTCACAAACATACTCATACCTTGTGAGTGGTGCTGAAGTTTTCTACAATCTCAGTTTAGATGTTTGCTCTACTAGGCACATTTGTTTAGTATTCTGTAGTTAGTGCCTATGTATGAGGAGAGCTAAATATCTCTTATACTCCTGGCTTGGGGTGAGTTCCAAAGCATAGTGGACTTTCAAAGGTACAAATTCCCAACTTAAGTCTTCCAGAACTTTCAAAATGAGAGGTGTAAATCCCATAATTAAACTTTCGACTACTTTTACATGGTCCTGAATATGTTACGCTGTGTCCCATGGGTATTCCAGACTACTAGTGCCATCTAGTAAAGATTAGTGTAATGGCCTGATACACAGTCCATGCTGTAAGGTCAGGCCAATCATACTGGTCCTTTTTGGCTCTCTGAAAACTACAATGCGAGCATCTTCATCATGTAGGCAGGTGGTCATTCTGAAATAACACTGAGCTTCTTTCAGTAATAGGTGATTTGACACCAATATTTTAAAAGCATGTAATTCACTGTTGAGTATGAGAAAGATGTTTTCAAAAGCTGTGGACTTGCCTTGGTTACTCCTTCAATAAGGATTCTGAAAGCCTTTTAGCTCATGTGACCTGTAAGGGAATGAAGCATCGTAGCAGAAGCAGGTACTTCTTTTATGATGACTTTTTTTCATTCACTTTAAAGCCCAAAATTTTCCTTACAGTGTCAAATGAGTTTTCTATGAAAAACAGACTCTCAACATCAAAACTGCTGGATTTAAAGACATTCTTTTCTTTCGTTCTGTTTGTCTGTCTTTCCCCCCATACAGCCGACACTAACACTAGAAATAAAAATTACAGTGGAGGTAACACGACTTTTGAAAACAAATTCTATCAAAGCTCAGGGACTTGTCAGTGTTTGTAGATTCTTTTTTCCTTTCTTCTGGGTCAGCCAGATTCAAATAAATGATCCTATTTTAAATTCTGGGACTTTAAAGTTATGTAGATCTTACCAGGCAGTAGGAACAGCTATAACTATGTTGCAGTAATGTAACTCTGACAGCACTACTCCAAATACAATTAGATAATATTTCTTTCAATATTTCTTTTCACACTAGCTATTATGATTTATTACAAAACAAATTATAGCCTTTCTGAAGAAAGAGAGATGATTCAAGCTTCCTCAGAAGGAAAATACCGGAAGTGACAAAACTAACCAATTCCAAATCAAAAGACAAACATGCAGTGACCATCCAGACCAAAAAGTACCTATGGTAAAACCTGAGATTTTCTAGAAGTTCCTACCTTGCTAAGAGTTGTACATCTCCCCTTCCCTTCAATTTACATCTTTAAATGTGGTTTTTTTTGTTTTGTTTTGTTTTTTTTTTTTTTTTTTTTAATTCTGTTAGGTAAACCTGTCTTTGCTGTGGAATTCTTGTCCTTAAATTTTTAAGTGCTAAAAAAAAAAACCAAAACCAAAGCACAAAAAGTTCCAACAATTTCAAACCCAAAAATGTTTCAAACACTTCCTTTTTCCTTTTGTCTTGAAGTGTTTGCCAGATTCAATTCACATCTGCAAATAGTTTTAGTCCTCTTCTCCTTTCCTCTCCCCCCTCCCCCTCTATATATAGGATATAGGAAAAAAAAACACCTACTTCTGCTCATTTCTCTTTATTCATCCAGGTTTTTACTTGATTCCATCTGTGTCCTTTTTGAGATCTGCATCCCATTTTTTTCCCTGAAATATACAACTGAAGTTACTAGTTGCTTATGTTCCAAGATACAACAGCACATTTAGGTTAAGGTATTTTACATGACCTTTAAAAATTGGGAAAAATTGGTTTCTTTCACCTTGTCCCCCACCAAAAAAAAAATTGATCATAAAGCAGAACTGTAAATTTTACTTTTTTTTTACTGCAATACAGTAAAATGTGGAGTATGGTGTCAATTTCACCTTTGATCAACACTGTATCTGCAATTGTTTGCCTGTAATATTTAATTCTATACTAACTACATGCATCTTTCTGTAGTTAAGAATTTCCATTTATGGTGAACTGTTCTTTAGTTTTCTTAAAACAATTGTCTGATATTTCAGGCAGCCCTTTTGGGCTGAATTCCAGTTCCCAGAGAACCGCCATTGCTTTAAATAGCTGCAAATAGATTTTTAGGGCTCATTTTTTCGTAATTTTTTATATCATTCTTTTCTTCTGAGTGTTCTCAACTAAAAGGTATCCTCTGGAGCACAATTAACTTGTAATAAGGAAGGCAGCTTTTGCCAGTTAAGTCTTGCAGTGTAATATCTTAATGATTTTCTTCCTTTTTTGTATGACTTTTGTACTTCTGCCCAACTTCATAAAAGCACGCTCACTTCCAGAAGAAATAGGTTAGCAATAACAAAATCCCTGTGGACTATGTAAATAAAGGCTGTTCACATTACCAAGAATGCTTTCCATAAAACAGAAATTGTAATTTCTTTTCTGAACAACCACCTTCTTAACCTGTCTTACAGAGGTTAGAACACTATGGTTGCCCTAAAATTTGCCAGTTACTACATGCTGATAACCTTACAGTATTGTGAACCAAAGAGTTTGTCTACTGCAACAGGAAGTGCTGTAAAACCAAACACATGGGCATGATTAGAGGTTTAACAAAGTATGGATTTTATTCTCCTAGGTTATACATTTACTGAATTCTACAGGTAAAAATCCTACGAAAAATAGTATGATTCAAATATTTTTAAGTTCTATGATGACTCATGTTCTGTTTACTCCTAGGTGTGCTACTAGACTAAATTTCCTACACTGAATATCCTTTGTTACATCATTAACAGAACTCCAGTTATCCTGGGCAAACTCACTAGTTTGCAAGTTAGAAAGTATCGTGATACTGGTGAATGACTGCATTTACTCAGTCACAAAGTGAGAGTTTGATTCTCTAATAGTTTTAGTGAAAATCTCATTCTGTGCTAGTTAGTTGTCCTTTTTCTGAAAAAAAATAAAAGAAAGCCAAAGGAAAACCCCAACCCCTGTAGCCCTCTCTCCTATTCCCTAAGTATGGACTGACTGAAGAACAGTGGCCAAAACTAAGAAAGCAAGAGGAGCCCATAAGAAGCCACAGCTTCCTAGGGACCACTGGAATCAAGAATCAATCCTGCCAGAGAAGCAGTGCAGTGATCAGTGCTCAGGCAAGACTGATTGTACATTAACCATCTCTCATTTGGGTAAGTAAATCATAGAATGTCCTGAGTTGGAAGGGACCTGCTAGGATCATCAAAGTCCAACTCCTGGCCCTGCATATGCCAGCCCCAAAAATCTCACCATGAGTAGTCATGGAGCAGCAGGAAAGATAATTGACTTTTAAAAATAAGGACCAAAAAAAAAAAAATCACAAAGTGATAGGGGGAGTTAAGTCTGATAAATGGCAGGAAAAAACTCAAAGAAATTATCAACATCAAGTTACTGTTTAAACATTAATGCCGCTAACAGATTTCCCTTTTCTCTGAAAAAGGAACACAAACTCTTCAGATAAGAAAGCTAGGAACTGTCACTGAGAATAACTTCTGCTTTTTTATTGTCACTTCAAAACACTTTCTTCATTTACTTTAGGTTTAAGTGAGACTCAGGTTCAGCCATCAGTTTCTTTCCAAATATATGATTTTTCTTTTTTTATTAAGGTAATGCTGTATTTAAAAGAATGACAGCAACAAAATCCAGTAGCTGAGATGAGACTGCTGGCAGATCTCTCTGCTAAAGCTGCAGAATATTCCCCTCAGACTTTCTCTCCTTTTGGCACAGTACCTGTGCTCGCAGAAGCCGCACCTCTTCTGTAAGCAGCTGCTTCTCTTTGAAGAGCTGATTCTGTTTGTTGAGCAACTCCACTAACTGCTGGGCAGTGGCCTGGCAGTGCTTGTCAAGCTGCTGTAACCTGGAAAAAAATAGATAAAAGGGTTGCAGAGCATCTGAAGTTGGAGTTCACGGTAGAAGCTTTGATGTTTGTGCTGGCGGGTGCAGCTCCCAGAGGCCAGAGTTCAGGCTGGTGGTTGGGCTGAGACTGAAGTATTACTCCTAGGATGGGCATTCAATATATTTTCACATTTTAAACAAGCACTTTTAAAGGTTTGCTCTTTTAATTTAGAAGCCTTATGAGGACATGATAGCAAATTTGCTTTGCTATGACATAAGTAAAGACTGCAGGACTGCATCTTGACATCTGTAGCTAAGCAAGCTGCACACTCTGTAGCTGCTTCAATAACCACCCTCGTGAAACACACACAGTAGACCAGATTATAAACCCAAATATCCAAACTCCCTGACAAACTGGACCTGAACTGACAAAAACTTCTGTTTTCTGTCCACTGCTCCTTGCAAGCTGGTCAATGTCCAAAATTCATTACAGAACATGTTTAGTTCAAGTAAGTATAGTGTTAATTAAGCACATCATCATAGATCCTTTAATAGTACAATAGGGATTCTTGGGTAAAGATGTAAACAGCCTATCACTCCAAAGGTCCACCTCATCATAGGCTGCAAGAGAGAGGGAACAAGCTGGCAGGTATCAGAAAAAACATACAGAGGCCTTCTGCTTACCCCGGAAAAACCAGTGCCTGAGACGGGACAATGCTGCTGTTAAGACAGAGCAACTGCAGGTTTACTTCTTTAATCACAAAGGCAGGTATCACTTGTTATGTCTCCAGTGACTGTTCATTACTCCTGGCACCCAGACAGAAGTAATTTCCAACTCATGTGAATTTTACACCAAAACAACATTTTTTACTAGATAATCACAGGTAGCTCTTGCAAATTTCAAAACCACAAGTCTTAGCATGCTCTACTGTCCTTTCAGATCATGCAAAGGATGATTCAGATCTGAATACTGTAAACAGAAAAACCTTTAATTATGGCTATACTACTCAATTACACTTTTCCGTTTGTCACTTCAACACCCATGGAGTTACATTTAGACTGTCCCTTTGAGCACAGGGAGAAAAGATGATGCAGGCACTGAGCTGGGTTTGACTAGCAGGCCACAACTTAACTCTTATCATCTGTATCTCCAGTGCTTGAGTACATGTTTAATAACATTCCAATCTACAATTCTGGGCCATAATGGATGAAAAGGGAGCAGTTCTAGTCAGTGCAGATCTGGATCTGTGAATTCCCAAATTCTGTCTGCCAGTCTGCTTTCCCAAAATTGCTGCCAACCTGGCCCTTGGTTCACACACTGGGACTCCCAGCCTGCTCTGGTGCATTTAGATCCCGAGGACAGGCTCTGGGCCCTCTCACAGTATCTGCTATTACGTGTGACATGTGCAGCACAGCCACACATTCCCATATGCATTGTATCTGGCCTGCCTGCTGATCTCGTAAATGATTCAAGATGAGAAATGAACAGCTCCACCCACATTCACTGTACTTCCCATATGTTACAACTGCACATCGATGCCTGCCATCATTTTTACAACTGGGTGACAGAACCTTCTGCACATTTTGCTAATACAAGTGAGTGAGGTTGCACGGTCGCCACGTTCACTTTGGCAATACCACCTACCAGGCAAACATGTAGTGTGTCCTGAGCATCTGAGTGACCACTGCGTTCTTGCCCTCCATTCTAAAAGAGATCATTTTTCCACCAAAGTGGCAAGATCTGTCCAGTTGGGATGGCATGTGGCTGCTACCCCTTGGCCTGGAAGTGTATTGAAGGACAGGGACTGACTCCATGCTCTGTCATGTTACTTCAATGCACAAGGGGAAGACGTAGCCCTTCAACCATGTTATGTTTGGACTACCTACAGGACAACCTAGCACTAAGGAGTAAGCTCCCATTCAGTAGTAATAAGAACGCCCTTCAAATAATTTCCCACTAACCACTTTAAACCAAAATTCCTACTTTTATCTGGAGGCAAGAAAGAGACAGTTTCATAAGGTAAGTGGTTCCACAGAAGGCGAACACAACTGAGGCATCACAAGCTGCAATGAATGCTCCAAGGTAAATGCTTTACTCTGATTCTCAGTACTTAGAGCTCATGTACAGCTTTATGTTAGAATGGCTCCAAGCTACCTTGCTTCTTTGTGCAGCTACAACTTGCAGAAGAGATCTCGCACTTCACACAGCAGTAAAATTTGGATCCGAGACAAGCCTATACCCTGGCCTATCCAGAAATGAAGTGAAAAGGGACAGATAGGGGTTTGTTACTTTTTGACAGCTATGGCTAGACAATCACTGCAAGGCTCTGCAGAAACTAGCTGAAACATCCAACACAAAACAGAGATTTGTGCAAAGGTGAATTCCACCAGCAGAATAAACTTCCATTGCATCCAACATCACAAAGCTGTACTAGCACTCACTATATTACAGTTCAATCGTCCATCCTCTTATCTGTAGCCTACAGATAAAAACAAAAGCTTCCTTCTTTTCTTTAGTGATACATTGCTAAACCAGGGGCACCCACAAGGCTTTGGCTGCAAACTCCCTACCCTGGGGAACGCAGGTCCATTAATCTGCAGGCAATCTGCAATGAAGGAAAAAACTGATACAACCTGTCAGCCTTCCTATGGGTTTTAATGTTGATTTGAAAGACATTAATATGCAAGGATCTGTGGGCAGTGCCCATTCACCCTGCAGTGGAGATCAGTCAATCTTTGACATAGTAGAGGCAGTAAAAGGTTATTTACTCTTTCAACATAGTCAGGTTACTGATGTAAAACGTTTTCACTTTACTCCATGGAGTTGGATTTGCTGAAATGGCGTGATTGGATTGCAGCAACCTGCAGCAGCTAAATCACCAAATCCAATAATCATGCTGCATTTACTGGCACACATCTTAATTAGGTTTTAATACAAGTAATCCGATAACTACTCCTGGCCAGCCAGAGCGGAGCTGTCAGAGCTGAAAGGGCTGTTTGTTGAGCAGCTCGGCCAGCGCGCTGCTGCGGCTGCCTCCCTGCTGACCCTACTGAAGCCCCCCATCTGCCAGTTGCCACGGTAACACAGACCAGCCCATCACCTGAACAGTGGGTGCCACGGCCATCGGGCACCCCACGGCAAGGTCTGGGGCACTGGCCACCCACAGGGGCCACCAGCACCAGGGCTGCATCTCTGTGGGCGAGGGGGTGCTGAGGGATGGTTTCTGCTGCCCCCCAAAATTACCAAAACCCAACACCATTAGAATATGTTACTGTGCAGCAAACTGCCTTCAAAAAACATTCTCCTTGTCAGGACAAGGGTGTCAAGCTATGAATTTCTAAGGTTGCCCTTGTTTGCTCGTTTGCCCGTAGATGGATACAGTGACCAGAGGTGGCTCCTTGTTCCGACTTGGAAAACCAAGGGCCATGTTGCAGACCTTCACCGTGCTGCAGGGGTGCAACTCAAAGGGGCTGTGCCCCAACATGAAGGCAGTGCCACATTTCATAATCGGGCATTTGCGAATCCCAAATATTTTCAATGCACTGTGAGTTCTAAAACCACATGCAAGTTTAAGACCAAGCTTTTTACAAATGGAGGGAGCAAGCCAGTTAGAAAAGAAAGCAAACCTCAGCAAACTTTCCATCAGTAAACCTCTACCTGCTTTTAGAATTTTTTTTTTCAGGACATCCTACAAATTTAATATCATGTGATAGGAAGTATTTAAGTTTTGGTACTTAACAGATAACAAAAAAGGATGTTGAATTTGAATATTCAAGTAGTCAAGAGTTAGAAAATGCCAGGACAAAGGGTTTCTGTACAATTCCTTCCCATCCTGGTTCTCAGCTCCAGTGCTGTTCCTTTGCCCAGCCTTGCCGCTCTCCTTCTGAGGCAATTACCCACCACAACCCTGCTAAACAGTTTCAGTCTAAACACAACTTTTGGCAAGCCTAATGAAATCACAAAGAACTTCAGCAATGTTTTATAATAAGGAGACCCTTAAATACAAACTCTGGTGATCACATTTAGTTCCTGACACAGATAGAGCAGGCACTGCCTAAGGTCATCTCCTGCTATATACAAATCAATGATCACGCTTGCTTTGGCTCTATGATGATCTTGGAAAGCCAGACTTGCTGCCATGCAAAGAGTTAAGGTGTATGGCTGATGTTCATGGTGAGCATGTTTCTGCAGCCACAACTGCCCCAGCCACTGTCACTCCCCATCCCTCTTGTGAGGGCAGCAGCATGAGCCCCCTCTGCTCTCTACCTCAACTCTGTTACTTTTCAATCTTACCTTTTCATAGGAGAAATGATGTTGTCATTTTCATTAAGGCAGAAGAATTTATGTTCACCACCTCTTTGTATCTTGAATCAGTTCTGTAGACAACTAGGTCATTGAAACCAATAGTAAAATTAGTTCTTGTATGAGCAACACGCATCTTTATTGTGCTTTACAGCATTGACAAACTCACACAGTAAATTCTGAAGTAGCCAAATTAGAGTCTATAAATTTAGAAATGTGACAAATAGGAAATTGAACCCAAAGTTTCACTAGTGTCCTAAATTACTATTTACTTAAGATCAGGGCCTTGAGACAACTTTAAATGATGAGCATCTCAAAGAAGTACCCACATGCTCCTGAATTTAAAGAACATCCATATGATCTACCCTTTAACTCAACTCTGTTCTCCCATTTAGTTTCAAAAACAAAACACCACGATCTACCTTTCTCATGTTAATGAAATTAAAAAGCATAACAGAAAAAACCACATAGACAAAAAAGCCACCCCACAACAGTGAGTAGGAACTAAGGGTAGTGAAGAGTACTAAGGAAGTACTAAGTAGTAAGGAACTAAGAGTAGTGAATAAGCCTCCTCGTTTCTGTCACAGTGGAAGTCCTGATTTTTAACAGGACACAGGCGGATGGTTCAGGGCATATTAAAAAACATTTCTGTGGAATTTCCCACCCTCTGGAATTCCCGTAAGAATCCTGTTGCCACACAAAAGGCCCAAACTGTAATTTGTTCAGGTAGAGAAAATCTATACCACTTCTAGCTTAGTAAGGTAAGCGTTTGCCCACCCTACAGGCAGAATAAACTCATCCAACTTATGTAACTAGAAGTTAATATCCCTTGCAGTTTGGAATCAGACACCTAAGAAGAAAATGTGCACATTTCATCACTAACTCCTCGACCCTGGTGGCTTTGTATCGCTCAACCTTTTTTCTTTTTTTTAGTATGTATTGGGCAACAGCTGAATGCCCTTTTACTAAAGGCACTCTCAGTTTTTCCATATAAAGTGTTGATAGTATATAATCTCCAAGAAGACAACAATCTTTGCATGCCACAACGACAATTACAAATAGGGTTTAATTAAAAGTTTACATAGGAACAGTAGCTTCCCCTTTGTTTCAGATGTCATCACTGACTATTAGAATGTATCTTCACTTCCACAGCTGGCCCAACAGGTTAAACAAATAGATCACACAGGAAACCTGAGCCCAGATCTATTCCTGGGCTTCAAATAGCTCATGTCTAACATGCTGAAGAGAGAACATTATCAGCCTGCTCTTTAGTCAGAGGGTGTAGCAGCTGGGCTTGGATGCTACAATGGCCACTTTTAGCCCTCCTGAGTTTTGACAGGAAGGAAATAATGAAAGAGAATGGATGGTAGGCTGGAAGAGATACGGGTGAAAGCTTCACTAATGTCTATTTGTGTCCGAATCCCTTGGCTGAAGATGAGGCCTTTCCTCCTTTAAAGGAATACAAAATAGTAAGATCTGTGACAGGAATATGAACTCTGGATCAGGTTTGCTCTGGAGGAAAAATAGTTCTGGCTACTATTTTATGCCTTTAGCTGATAAGTATTAAGTAAAACAATTCTCCAAATCATTCAGGCTATTAATTTAGAATGCTGTAAAATACCTTAATCTGGGCTTGAAGTAGACAATGTTACAGAATTTTTTTACAAATATCTTGAATCTTACAGTCAGTCTCTAAAGTATTTGTTTGTTTTTTTAAAATGATCTTCTCCTCTCTGATTTTATCCGCCAGACAGAAGAGATTTTGCACAATTTCTCAATCAGGAAACAGTCTTGATAATAGTAACATACACGTATCATATTAAGGTTTCAAAAGGGCCTCCTCTTGTTTGTAAGATACATATTTGTGTTACTGAAATAGTTTTTCCTGTGTCTGTCTTAGTAGTGACAACAATTTTTGTGGCTGGTTTACTTTTCATAAATGTATGCTCCACTTTCCCCACTGCTTACTCAGATTCCTCTTATTTTGTTTATTACCAGATAAGCTTGAATCTTTACAGACTGCGGGTTGGTGTCCACATAAAGCAACCACTGTATTCCAGTCAGAGACACCAAGAATTTTTAATGCAATCTGCCCAATCTGAACTCTTTTCTTCACAAACGCTTTGCCTTTAAACAGAAATTCCCAGCATGAACTTCATCAGAAGCGACATGTAACAGACAGTACATGTGGTGTTTGGGCAGGCAGCAGAGAATTGAAAAAGAAGTCTTCACTTTTTCTATCCCATGGCATGTGCAGAATGTACATGTGGCCCAAGCTGACATCAGGCATTTGAAGCAAAAAAACTGCTAAAAGCATCAGCTTCTGTTAATTTACTTTGTCAGATATTGTCTTAATTAAAAAAATCTACCACTAGAAATGCTAGTGCAGCTGAGCTACAACTGCTTCAGTTGTTCTGACAGTCCCAATTGCAGTCTAACAGAACAGCTTTGGGTTCAGTCCTGCTGTCCTCACTGAGCTCAGATCCTGGCTGCAACCAGCAAGGACTGCAGGTGCTGAGGTATAGAGCATAAAGCTGTATGTCTTTATGTCTCTAGTTATTAGTAGCTGTGTTTGAAAGGTAAAACGTTTCTCACTAGTGATGTTGCAAACAAGAGGCCAATAGTGCTGGGTACAGTCCTTCTCATTTGGTTATCTGCAAGGGAGTCTTCCCAGTTTAAGAACTATCTATCATAGTCCTTTAAAACTGTTCTTCAGCATAAAACCCATAGCTGCTATACTGTATAGTTTGACCACTATGAAAATAAGCTCTAAAAATATCAAACACAAAGTGATAAATATCTGGCATCACTCATTAGTTTCTTTGCTTAAACCCCATTACTGTTATTTTCCACACTAGAGGTGCAAATATGCTCCTCCTTCCAGTTCATTTCAAACAAATGATTTTGCCTGTAAGCTCTAGCAGGTGACACATATTTGCTTATTTTTTCAGGGTTCACACAGGGTTATTGTGGTTTGCATAAATTACAGTCAAACTAACAACAGTCGTAAGATTTGTAAGGAGTATAGTTTTATGCTTGTGTTATAGAACAGGAGGAACATGACTTTATATTGGTGACAGACAATTTTTCTGTGCAGCATATTCAGATGTTTTATATACAAGGGCCCATTGCTGTCTCCACACACAGCAGATTGCTTCCATTTGTCAACTTACCCCAAGCTTGTCCTACTCTCCCTTCAAATACAGCTCTATTTTCCAAACCTACTCTGGCTAGGAAACAAAAGGAGAACAGAGGGAACACACTGAGTAAGGATCTAGAGAAATGGCTGGGAAGGAGGTCAAGGTGGGCAGAGGAGCCAAGGAGGTGCGTGAGAGGTAAGAAAGATCTGTGCTCAGATACGCGCAGATATACCCAAGGGACCTGAAGAGGCTTCAGCCTCTGTTTGCACTGGTTGGCCAAGCAAGCATGTTCCCACCTCACAGGGAGCTGCTGCTGTCACGCAACACAGCACTCTGCACCAGGGCTGTATCCACTTGGGACCAGCCCCAGTCTCCCCATGTCCCCCAGGATATCCGTAAACCAGTTCTGCAGAGACTGAAGGGAGTCACAGCATCAGGGAAACACGAGTGGGGTGGTGAGGGGATGTAATATGGAACAGCAGATACAGGGGAGATGATGAGATAGTTTTGCATTGCGAAAGGCTGAGGGGAAAGGAGTTTCATCTGGAGAAACCAGAAGACTTTTCTAAAAGTGAGAAAAGCTGAAGGATCCGAGCACCTGTAGGATCTACTAGCCCACCTTCACGGAGTGCAGCTCTTGTGATTACAGAGTCCACTTGGTGTTTTGTTTCAGACTACATGATAAACAGGAAACTGCATGTGAAGTTGGTGAAACCTGCAATTGCTTAGCAGCACTGAAGGGAAGCATTTCGCAGAAAATACATCTTAAAAATATATTAGTACATTATAGACATCAGGCATTTGAAGCTAAGAGAGTGGCTATTTCATAATATATATGTGTATTAGTCCAGCTGTGTTCTAAATTTACTGCAAGGTGAACTTGATAATTGCTATGAAATAGAGGAATTTTATTGCTGCTTTAGAGGCTAATATCATTACAGTTATCTTCAGAAAAACAATTAAGCCCTCCACAATAAGGAATATGACTGCAACCAAACTGTGGTTTGGTATCAACACACCTAGATCACAGCCAATGTGAAGGGTCAATGATGCCCTTCTGGTGACAGCAGCTTAGCTTGTGGATGACAATAGCAGCTCTAGTGTCCCTGTAACAGCAGCACAGGGCTGTCAGGACCACAAAAGTGGCTCCAGCCTGGCTCACTCAGGTCACAGTTATGCACAGCAGTCAGTGGTTGCTCAACCCTGTATGGGCATCCCAACATGGTAAGACTACCAGCACCTTCCAGCAGAAGGATTCATTCTATCCACAACTGTGCATGTGCATGCACAGACTCTTCTATTGCTACTGTAAAAAATTCTAGCAAAACTATCAATCTTTTCTTTGCTATATGTTGAAATAAATGTTAGTAACTTTCTTGACACATCTTCAATGTAACTATAAGAGAAAAATACTTTTCCTCTTGGACCACATCAACAGGTCTTGCTCAGTTTTGTTAGGTAAAGTATGCCTTTCTCATACTACTTCCCCATGCTCTCGTCTTTCAGTAGTAAGCAATGCTGAGTTCTATGAAACAAACATTTAAACGAGAAAGCCTAGAAGCCCTGTTATGCTTTTGGAAGCTGAACAGTCTCATTTACATAAATGAAAATTAAGTGCCTTAAATCACTAGTAGTAAATTAAGAAAACAAATCTGTGTCTGTTTTTAAAAAATACAACTATGGATTTTGTACCTCTAAGCAGGGATATGGAAGAGAAACATTTATGCAAAATGAGAAGCAAGAAATCCACCTACTACTGTCAGTCAATTACTTGTTTCTATAGACTTGGTAACCTCTGATACTGCTGCCACAGCACAAATACATCATTACTCAAAATTCCTATCTGGGAAACCTACCCAGAGAAATGCACGTTTCTGAACAAAACACACACTTTTGCTAATGCACACCATGATGTTGGTGAACTCACAGACAGCAGCCTGAGTTTCTGAAAGGCTGTGAAAGCTTAGCAGGTGCCCCAAGAGAGCCCAAGGTCCCCACTGCAGCTCACTGGTCTGAATCAACTCCTCCTCACCAGCCATTGCAAGAGCCTTCCACAGAGATGCTGGTGGTCTTGGCACCACTCCTGGTGGACAACTGTCCACCACACACCTGGCTCAGCCTTGGCTGATGCGAGGTAATGAACAGGCTGACAAAATGAACCCAAGCCTCCCTCCCAAGGGAAGCTACTTTTGATCAGCATTGAGCAACATACGCAGGCTTGAGCAGGGGGCATGCAGGCAGCTCAGGAAAAAGCGTGCTCTGCTGTAACTAAACTGCAGATTAAGCTGAGGACTGCTGTTTCCTAAGCTCCGGATAAGGAGCCTTCTGGAGAGTTTGAAAAAACTTACAGAGAAAAGAGAGCAGTAATTTTACTTTTACATCTAAATTATTGTGAATTTAGGCTATATTAGAGCAGCATTTGTCTCAGTTTAAGATAGCATATTTTTCAGCAAAGATCCTCAGTAGGATGATGCCTCTGTAGTTAATGGTTTGTCTCTAATGTCTGTGAAACCATAACATTACCTGCTCCAACCTTACCCACCTAAAAATGAATGTTTGGGCATCCCTCATGTTATCTCTGTACATAAAAATCATTATATTGGGATCACAGTGTACTTAAAATCTCTACAAATAAAACAATCCTAATTTTATTGGACGTCTATACTGCAACATCAGACTTTTAACTTCCTTTGAAACAAATGGTATCAAGGAGAGACAACTGTTCACAGGTCTACTAAAAGGCCTGATTTCATTGAGACGTACAGAGTAATTTAGAGTTCTATTGTGTGACAGTGGAGAAACGACTAAAACCTATTTCTGTTACAGATCTGGATACAATAGCTTTCATTCTGATCCAGAATAACTCCCATGAGCTGTAATGTCAACTACAGGCTCCTGTAAAACACACAAAACCCCACAAAATGCCCAGTTCTGTGTTGCTAAAAACAAAAGGAGTTTTGCCTTTAATAGGAGCAGGCCCCTTGTTTGCATAAAGAACAACTTGTCAAACAGAATACAAATGCCAAGCTGGTACATTATAGCCACAAGCACAATAACCCCAATCTTGTTTTTAACTAAGCAAATCCTAGAGAGAGCAGTTTTCCCCCAAAATCTGGGCATCAACTAAAAATTCAATGAACTGATGTCTCAAAGTGTTCACGAAGGATGCGGGAAATTTGCAGAAGGGCATGAGCTTTTAATATCAAAGAGAAGGAAACTGTATGTTTTCGTTATAAAAAATAAGAGTGTGAAAAAAATCCTAACCACACAATAGCTCTCTTTCAAGTATAAAGTTCAGAATTACATCTCCCAAGTTTCCTGTATGTTAAATGAAGAACACAAAATAACGATCTAAAAATCCTTCACAAAAAACCAACAAGCAAGGATGAAGCAGTACTCGCCTGGGGGCCAATTGCCTCTCCAGCAGCGGTAAGGCTGTTACTAGGCTTGCAGTACCATTTGTTCCATTACACAATCTCCTGAAGCCTTTTACAGAGAGCTAAAACAACTGCCTGTACCAACACGACACATGGCTTTCCATCCCGACTCTTTGCTAATCCAGACGCTCCAACCATCTTTCTTTAAGATGCCATATGGTTGGCAGAAGCCTGTAGATCTAGCAGCACATCTGCTTGTATGTTACTTCTCCCCTCCAACTCCCCCCTCCACACCACAAAAGAGAGAGCAAATAATTATTTTACATGTAACCAATTAAACTGCATTTAAAGAAGATAGGGATTATTTAGCTCTAGATATTTTAAAAATACAGATTGTTGCAGAAGATCATTTGTCTCTCAGTAATTTGGGAAACACTGAGAAACAAAACAAAGAAATGAAAGGCACATGGGCAAAATGATCGCTGCATTTGAATTATTTAAATGACTGCCATTCAGACCTTATGCCCGAAGATTTATTTCCCACATTAGTGTGCCACTGAAGAAGGGACTGAATTCACTCTCTGCTTTTGTCAGAGGTGAATCAGACAAGCAGATTAGGAAACTATAATACACCAAACTATGCTTTGTTAAGCAAGCAGAGTGAGTCTGTATGCTAATGACTCTGCAGGAATACACTGACACACCGATTTTTTTGGTGTGATGAGCAAAGATTATTGACACTGTTGAAATCCTGGTTGCACTGGCATGCAGGCATCCAGGTTGTCTCTTTAGAATCCAGGAAGAATCCTGTCTCTTTAGATGCCAGGAAGACAGGCTGCAAAAACAATTTTGTTTTTGTCGAGTTATCATTTGACCATTTATGACATAATGGACTACAGCAGAAAAGAAAATATACACTGTGGAGCCTGAAATGAAAAAAAAATAAATCTAGAACATAGAAATTATAAATAAATGCTCCTATAAAACTCCCATCAACCACTCTGTGATGAATAACCATCTCAGTTAATGAAGGACGGGCAGAGATGGAAATGTGTAAGGACAGACGGCACAATTTTGCCATTCTGCCTGCTGAGGATCTGCAGCACCTTTTGTTCAGAAACACTATTTCCTCATTGAACTTTTCCTGCATCAGTAATACAAGACATCAAAGAGATAAAAGATAACAGTTCTACCTCAAGTGCTGCTCACATGTATTGTTTGTGTGATTATCTGAGCAGAGAGAAACAGTTTGTAGCATGAGGAACAAAAATTGTGTATGTTCTAGCTTTTTTCAAGAAGTATAGAAACTAGACATGTATTTGCTCCAAATAGTCTCCCTGCATCAAGTCTCCATTGCAATAAGCACAGAATGTTCCTCTGCCTTCACAAAAACAGTTTTCCTTACAATATGGGGATGTTGGAATGCTTGTGTTCAAACTAGAAAAACAATTTGTGCACTTGCCCCTCCACTATTTAGAAGTTAAAGTTCTTAAACAAATGATGAAGAGATTGTGTCCTACCATCACAGAAAGAGACTGATCAATGTTGAGGCTTTGGTTGAAACCAGCATTTTTGAGGACACAATACTAAGTATCCAAGCTGTTGATTTATGGCTAGTACTTTCCTTTCACCCATACTCTATCTCAAGGCTATTTTAAATTTCATCAACATTGCTTTGAATAGTTTTATACAAAACCAAAATTTAAAACCCATTTTCTCCTCCCATAATTATATTTTTTCCTCTTTTCCTAAAGAGAAAGATGACAGAAGTTCAAAATACATTTGAATTTAAAAATGTAAAATGTGGCAATGTATTCAATGGGGCAGCAATTTAGCTCAGTTTAAACTTGATAGGGCTTGATTTACCAGCTTTAATAAATAAAGAACCGTATGGTGGTTGTATAAACAAGCAATGTTTATAACTAATTACAGATAAAGATTTCAGCTAGTTCTATGCATGGAATTCAAAACTTGCAAACTATGAACTTATGCCTATATATATATATATATCTATAATAAAATCAACAAAACTCCTCCCTGAATTAATCCCTTTCAGACCTTAAGTGTTTTGCACATATTTCTGATCATTAGTAAATTTTCATTTCAGGTGTTAATGCCCAGGCTTGACCTACTTGCCTCAGTCTTAGAGGACTCTGGAACCTGAGAGAGAAAATCATTTCCAATTACCCAATTGTACACATTTACTTCCTTTATCTTCCTAGATGAGAGGTACGTGTGTGTGTCTTGCATTTTCCTGAAAGATTCTCAGTAAGTCTGTAGCACTTACTTGAAAAATGCCTATTTTATCCATTGTTATTGCAAAGCAATAACCAAACTGTCACGATGTCTCCTGAACAGATCAGGTCAAAACCAATTGTCTATGATCACATTTGGTATGTTGCTTAACATTAACTGTGGCTGAAGTTCCAGAAGAAGGTGTGCTTGGAGAGCTGTCACACAGGCTCTCTCCCTCCCCAGTCCCTCAACAGCAATGTCCAGTATCGGCCTCCCTTTAATAAGAGCCCGTACAAACATCACAATGTTGTGGTGCTGGAGTGTGT
>WEIV01011870.1:0-13948 GCA_013390005.1 Calyptomena viridis | reverse complement strand
GAGTGCCGGGTGTCCTGGGGTGTCTCACGGCGGGGCCCGTCCGAGGCTGGTCGGTGTCGGGGCAGCTCCCGCTGAGCTCCCAGTGTGGGTCTGGGGGTCTGCGAGTCCCCGGAGAGCCCGGCCGGGAGCAGGATAGAGACAGGATGGGGGCAGGATTGGAGTAGGATGCGGGACGGGACAGGGAGCAGAATGGGGAGCAGGACAGAGGGAGGATGGGGGCAGGAGGGGGCACAGGATGGGGGTTTAGGATGGGGAACGGGATGTGGGGGCAGGTGCCGGTTCCGTGGGACTGGAGACGGCCGCTCCCTCCCTGCGGTGTGCCGGGAGCTGTCCCTGGGAGCTCTGTGGAAGTTGGAGCTCTGGGTCAGCGGGCGGGAACGCCCCGGTGGGAGCGTGGGCGTGAGGAGAGGAGGGACAGCGGGCGCCTGCCTTCACCTGGAGCCAGGGACGGCTCGGAAAAGCGGCGCTGGTCTGGTGGGATTACCCCCGATCTGCCTGCGAGCAGGGATGTGACCTGGCGGATTGAAGGGAAAGGGAGCTGCGTTTCTGTCGGCTCTGAGCAGAGTTGGAAGCAATGGCGTAGGTCTAGTGTGAGCAGATGTCTCTGTCCTTTTAATGACATGGAGAAATGATTTGCTCTAGGTGCTGGATGCCATCGAGCAGCACCCGTGTTTGCGTGGGAAGGAGAAGGAAGGAGGACACTAGGCAAGTACTGAACCCTCAGAATTTGGTTTAATTTATATATCTCCTCACCTCCCTTTCTCAAGAACATGACTAAAATTAGTTGCCTAATCTTCTAACTAAGGTAATTCTAAACTTCAGTAGCCCTGGTAGTAGCCTGGTCACTTCCTCAGCCTGGGCGGAACTGAGCAGCTCAGTGCTGGATTTGCTGGCCACAACCAGGGTGTTTTCCTTGGGGCTGTGTTCCAGCATTGGGATGCTGCTGTTGGAGATGTGTGGAGTGTCTGGGCTGCACACACAGTCAAGTGGCAGCTCCGTGTTTGTTTGAAAACAGCAAAACAGGTGGTGCTGGTCTGGGTTCCATGCAGTGGTGGAGCCTCTCTCCTGGCAGGAGGACTCACTCTGGCTGTGCTCAGCTTCACTCTCTGTCCAAAAGGATTTGGAACTCCATTGCTCACCTTACTGGATAGTGATTTGTATAAGAATGTGGAATCAGTTCACGGTTCTAGATGATGAGGACACTCCTTACCTCTCCTGTGAACGCTATTCCATGAAACACAGCACGTTTTAAAGTTAACTGGGTATGTTACTGCTGGCTAAGGTTCATGGTGGTCCTGTAGGGTGAGAATATATGGGCTTCAGTCTGTCCTCCAAGGTCTGCTTATGTATTTTCAGTAAGTGTTTGGAATGCTGCAGTGCTTAGAGTGATGCAGCTTATTTTGCTAGTGGTCATTAGTTTGATGTATCTTGTACAGATTTATTAGAGGACACACATTGGTATTTCTATATTTATAGTGGATAGTTTGTGGAGAGAGAGAACGCACCATGCTTGTTCCTCTCTCTGTCTTTAAAACTGAGTTATTTCTAGTCAGTAGCTAATTCTGAGCTCTCAGGGAGCAATGTAACAATATAGGGTGCATTTTAAATGTAAATACCCATTCATGAACTCTCTTTCAACATTGAACTTCATACAAGTATCTGACAGTTCTTTCATGCACTCACAGTGAGGCTGCAAACTGTTCATATCTACATTAATGTATAATTTGTCAGATTTACTTACCCTCTAAGTCATCATAAAACTTCCTCTTGCATCTGATTTGTGGAGAGTTTGAACCAAGTTGTTTCCATGTTCCCTATCCTGTACAAGGGCTTTCAGACTGCAGATTAATTCTTGAGAGTGTCTATCACTTAAAGTGATTCTCTGTAGGTCCTTCCCATTTGCTTTGTTACATCATTATCAGCTAAAAAGGATCTTTTGCAAGTGAAATATTTTAAAGATGAGATATTTTTACTTGTGTGCATTCTAAATATGGATCTTGTCTCAGGCTTTTGCTGTTAAATTTACGTTTCAGAATATGTTGTGGGAGGGGGGTGGTCTTTCAGCAGAACTGAGCTCTGTCCCTTCTGCTGTCCCGCCTGAAGGGGAAAACCCTGTTTGTGTGGAGCTGTCCTGGAGTTTGCTGGGCTGCCAGGGGAGCAGGGTCAGGCCAGTGGTCCGTGAGTTTGGACCAGGAACACAGACTAGTTGTTTCCTCCATTTACAGGTTTTTATTCCAGGTTGTTCTGCAGCCTCCTGAAATGCTGCAACATCCAGGTTAAGAGAAATGGCAGGGGAGGAGGTGTTCCTGGAACACTAAAGTTGATTTATTTGTTGCTTTTACAAGGAAAGAAAGTGTCTAAGGTTAATGTTTCTAAATAGGAAACAGACGTTTTATTTTAGGACAGAGTTCAGAATCTTTTAACAGGACCCCTCTACTTGTATTTACAGCAAACTGAGTTGGAATGAAAGTGCCATTTTGGCATCAAAGGTATTCAGGAAGTTGATTTTTATAAAACTGTATTTCTACATGTTCTCATGTTTTTTAATAGATATGCTTTTACAAAACAGGGAGAAATTCAAGAAGTGAACCCAAAAGATTATTTTTTTATGGTTATTATTTTCACACTACTTCCTTACTTGAAGGCCATTGATTAAACCAGAAGTATCTGATTGCCTTTGGCTTAGTGCTGTGTAATAAACATGATGCAATTTCTTGGTGCCTGCTTGGTCATCAGTTCTTCCAGGGGCAGCTCAGTGAGTTTCCCTGACATTATCCTCTTGTCGCTCCCTGAAATCACTGTGGTAGCTTTGTTCTAATTTATCGAGTGAAAAATGTTTTAGAAAGTACCGATCTGATGAATTTAGGTAAAAAGAAGGAAATCTCTAATTTTTACATAGGCAGCATAGATTGTAACTTTTCATTGTGATCATAGAGTGTGCACCACTTAAAGTCAGCAGCAACATTGCATGCTGGGAACTGTCATCTGTGTGAACCTCAACTCCTAATTAATGAGGAGGAAATTTGAACTAGAAATTAAAGTAAAATAATTGGGTGTGGTCATCCATCTCCTGAGCTACTGAAGGATGTTGAAAATCCAAGTGCCCTGTTCGTTATTTATGGTACTGTGGCAGCTTCTGAATCTTTATAAAGCCCCACTTCCAGCATTAAAGAAAAACGCTTCTAACGCGACATGTCTTTATTCTGTAGAACTAAACCATGGGAACTCACTTTTAACTTCCTGTTGGAAATGTGAAAAATATATAATGTAAAGGTCAGTAGCTTTTGTTCTCAGATTGAAGAAATCTGGAATACTGGTATTTATTTCTTTTTACAAAATTTATTCAAATGAATTAAAAAGTATTGAAATAAGTTGTCTAGGTGGCTTTGGTAAGCTTGTCCTTATTGGGGATGGCAAAGAACACATGAGATTTGAGCAGGTTGGAAGTTTTCTTGTTTATATACTCATGTTTGTGTTGTCTTACTGGACTTTCCCTTTGTGTCAGAAATTGCTAGTTTAATTTGTAAGGGCAGGGAAATTTAAAATTTAATGTAGGGAGCTTACAAAACAAGTTTGTCTGAGTTGCTAATGAACTAAGCACTTATGCCCTTGAACAGGTAATAGCTTGATGTTGACGTAATTACTATTTTTCCCCCACCCTGACTATTAGGTCAAACTGGACTCTGGTTTATTTTGAATTTAATGAAACCAATCTTTACATGGGAGCGCACGGTTGCCTCAGCTACACAGCCCTTCTCCTTGGCTACTAAAGACTTTGAAATAGGGGCATTCTCACAGTTTGGTGTATTAATTTCAGTCTGTCTTTCTGAATATCAGTGTAGTTGGGCACAGCTGGATTGTGGGGTTTAGTTGAGCAAAGCTCATTCTGATGACCTGATCTTGATCAGGCTGCCTTGAAAATTTTTGACTCGTGAATTACCTGCTGTTTGCACGCCCTCCTGCTGTCAATGATAATTATGACTCTGAGCTACCCGAGTGCCCAAGAAATTCCTTGAAAGAGGGGCAAATGATAACTTTAGCATACTGTGACTGTGCCTCAGCACAAGCAGCCTTTTTACTATGGGTTACCCTGTCTTTGGGGAAAGAGAAAAAGCTGTTTGTACTAAGAAATTGTCACTTTAAGAGTGGAGATGTTGACTCAAACTCCTGGATAAACTATACACTGACAGCTGCATTTCCCCAGAGCCTAAAACACACACATGGGCTTGGTTTGGTTTGGGTTTTGTTACTTTTCTCACAAACTACTCCCCAGAATCAATGTCATGCAGAACATGGCAGTGAAAGGAATGAATCTTGTATTCAGTGAATGTATTTCCACATACATTAAGGATTTTGGGATGAAAGGCCTTGGGATGACCAGCTACAGCTACTATCATCATTTTATAAGCAGGACGTAATTATTAGATTGGAATTGATTAATGCATGGCAAATGTTGTGCACAGTGAATCTGTTTCTGGAGAGATGCAAACTTACATTAAACTTAATTTTTCCTTAATTTTAATAAGTGATCTGCGATTCTGTTGCACAGAGTCTGCCATAAAATTGAGCAGATTTATTTAGGATTGCCTTTGAACGTTGTGAGCATTTAAGCCAGATTTACAGGAACACAGTCACTGATTCATGTTGAGATGATGTTTTTCTTCCCTGTAGTGGAACATATGGGACTACGTAGCATAAGGCGCTGCTGAAACTTGTTAAACAGGGAGCACTGATTTATTACACAGCAAAAAGAGTTTGGGTTTTCAGTCTAACACTGAACAGAAAGCTTGTAAACAGCTCTGGCTGCTGCTTTGTGTTGGGTGCATTACTGTGTCATGTGGTAATTTCAAAAAATTCCTTTAAATGGAAACAGAATTCTTCCAAAAGTTGTGTATGTGGCTGTTTATTTTCTTATGGTTCAGTCTCACTCTGTGGGATGACAACTTGAAAAAAGTGAAATCCTTTCTCTCTTAGATGGGAAGCAGTGGTATTAAAATGTGCATATAGATAGTTTTCTTCCAGTCTTACTACCCAAAACACCTTCTTTCCATATTTTTTTTTTTCTTTATATGACTTCTGGAGGGTGTTTTTTATGAGGCAGGAAGAGGAAGCAAACACACACCTTGATCCTTCCAGTGCACAAGGGAAAGTGGACTAAAGTGCAATTACAGAGAACATAAATTCCAGTCACCTATTTCCTCGTGCTTTCCTGCTTTTCTTAACTATTTGTCTTTCAGATAATTGTAATCTCTTCAGAGCAGGCATTGTTCCAGCTCTGGCTTTGCAGATCCTGCTGCAGTGTAACTGAAGCTCCCAGGTGCCATATTCATACAGGTAATAAATAGTTGGTTGTAAAAGTATATTGATTAAGCGTTTTCAAAGCCTAATTGGGCAGGAGACTTCATTTAAACCTTAGAGTGGTGCTTGTGTTTTTCTTTCTTTTTCTAGTGAAAATATAAACACTAAAGTACTGGTGAAAATAGACTTAATGCTAAATTCGGTACTGCATTTGTAGGCCAAGGATACATAATATAAGAAAGAATATATGTGTTCTCTCGGCTTTGTAAATTTTTGGCATAAAATCAGATCAGTTGCATTTACTTCTTACTTGATTTATGACAATCTACTTCTCAGTTCAGGGCTTTGTGTCTTTCTGCTTATTTGCTTATTTTCCCTGGTTCAGGTGAAGTTTGAGTATACTGTGTCCTTTAGAATTACAGAAAATATTTGGCATCATTAAGAACTGTTATTTAATAAAAGGAAATAGTGTCTATTGTTGGGAATTAACTAATGACCTCTTGTTACCATGGCCTTCAGGATCTTAGATCCTCCCTTCTCTTGCCTCATTCTTAGTCATAGATTGGAAGAGGCTTTTCCCCCCCTCCCAACTTTTGATCGGTTTCTCAACTTGGGATGAACTGATGGTTGACCTAAACCACGTGAGGGAACTGGAGAGGAGGACATACTCCCTGTCCAGTTACAGGATGTATTACTGTTATTAAAGCTGTCTATTAAAGAGTGTCAATTAACTCTAGTTCCCAGTCTTAAGCTGTATATGGAATATTTTTTAAAAAAGTATTAGCCCAAATGAATTTTAAGTTGTAACATTTTTAATCTTGACAACGGCTATGGTGTCAGTTTTAACTCTTCTTCAAAAGAGGAGAAAAACATTTCTTATCTGGAAAGTATGTGAGTGGCAGAGCAGATAAGATAATTGAGCCCTAAATGTGAGCTGAGGTGGAAACAGGCTCTGTTGGGAGTGAGGTCCCATCTGCTGTGCCACAGTCTTACAGTGCTTTAATGCATAATAATGCAGGGAATTTGGTCATCCTGGGGAGAATTTTGATTCTGCTGTTTTTGCATAAAGAGACATGAGCTTTCAGCTTCAGTGTGAGACACTCATGTTTTCATAGCCAGGAGTTTTCTCTCATTTGGGAAGCAGACAGCCAAAAATAGGAGGATTTTATGGCTCTTCTGCCATAAACCACAATTTGCTCTTAAAGTGAGGAATAGAAATAAAAAACATCCCAACTGGTTCCACTCAGGCAGTTGTTTCTCCAAATCTCTTGTGTGCTTTTCAATCGTGGTGTCTTTCCCCTATGGAGGATTCCCCCAGTAGATAAGAAGCTTTCCATTTTCAGCTTTTCTTCTGTTCTCAAAGCTCCTGTTGTGATTGTAGAGTTGTGTGTTCAGCATCTGGTGATGGCCCATGTGGGTGGGAGGGAGCAGTGCAGGTATCTAAAACCAGAATAAATGAGTAACTACTGGAATTACTTTTTTACTACATGCAGCGTTATTTTTCCTTTGTTTGCTTTAACTCTGCTTTTGCAGTTTTTGACTTGATGTTGTAAGGTTGCCTTACTAGAAAGAAGGTAATTTCAAATGAATTTGGGTTCTTACAGAATCAGACATAAGAGACTTTTTGTTACAAAATCAGTCTTGGTCTTAGTATTTTGCTGCAGGAGATGTAGACCAGGAGTTTGACCTGCTGCAAGGTATTAAAGCTGTAATGCAGAAACAGACTTGCTTCTTTGTAGCACCATATGAATGTGACATAAATCAAAATATATCTCAGATATTTGAGAGCTGCAGAAATTACAGGTCAATGTGTGATATACAGTCAGAGTAGTTCAAATTATTAACTTGGACAAGTGCTCCAGATTTTATGTTGTGCTGGGGACCTTTTCTACATTGCAGGTTTCCAGCTGAACTTTACAGAGAGATTTCTGACAGTCTGGCCATGATGGCTTGGTCCCTTAAAGTAGCAGAAAGTTGCTAACTCAGGTTTGTTTATTTTCTTCCTGGCTACCTGAGTATTTTAGAACAGCATTATTTATATTTTTAGGGCAGTCTTGCTTTTTTTTTTTGTATGCTGAGCCCAAACCAGAGGTGGTCAAATGAAATTGTGGTCTGATCTGCTGAACAGTTTGTACTGGATCCAGGCTCTGAAGACATCCAGAGAGGCAGAGGGACAGGAATCCCAGGAGAGTGCCATGCAAGCTGATGCTTGGAGCCTCAGGCTACCAGTGCAGCTCTGCTGGTGTTTAAGGTCAACTCCTTGCAAATATTATAGCAAGGCTTGTATTCAAATGCTATTTATAAGACTAGACTAATTTCTTTCCTCATAATGATGCCCTTTTGGCTGATGACAGGGTGGGAATCTGGAAGATCTGGATTCTGTGTGCCACTAGTCAGCTGTGTATCCACAGGAAAGTAATTTGCCAGCTTTCTGCCTCAGTTTTTTATCTGTATTTAAATGAAAAACGAAAAGGCTGACTAATACCTGCCTCACAGGCTGTGAGAGCACAGTTAGTAGCCTCATGATGTAAGATCTTTGGAAAACACTATAGGAATGTTCAAGGGGCTTGTTATGGTTAAGGCCCTCGCAATGAGAGAACTGGTTAAGCCTGGGTTATTGTTAGACCATTCATTAGGGAGACTTAATAGCTGAAACTCTGATAGTGGCTGTTCCTGGCTTCGTCCGCAATTACCCCGGGTAGATCCAGGCTGCTGCAATTTCGGAGCTCTGGAGTGGTCTGGGGCAGAACTGGAGCATATGCAGTGATGTTGAGTCTGCCTTGAGCACTTCATTCTTATTTCATGGCTGGTTTTGCATGCAGGTCATGCTGTAGCCTAAGTGAATTTTGGCAGTTTAGCATCGTGATGATTACTTACTCTGTCACTAGTGAGCCTGTAGCACCTTCATGCCAAAAGAAATACTGTATAATCGGCTGATTTTTTTTTGTGTCTCTGCCTAACTCTTTTAATTTGCCTTGTTTTCTCATTGTAAATAGAATAAAATGAAAAAAAATTATTAGGCAGCAGAAATTTTAGTGCTAGTGTTCAAAGGTATAAACCAGCTATTAAAAATCTCTCTAAGATTTGGTGATCTTCAAGCTCAGGTCTTTTGACAATCTCTAAAACTCTTGTGTGAATGCTCATGTTTTGGTTTTTAAAATTCGATACTATGTTTAGAAAATATCTGTCAGAATTTTATCCCTTCTGGCCACCATTATGATAAGTAACTATGCAACAAAATAAGAACCCCATTTTTGGAAAGACTAGATACCAGGGTTTTTTTCCAAAACTAATCCTGTCAGTCACTAGCAATAATATCTTATTAAACTTTAATAACTTTCTTAAAATTCACACTGTCACTTGAAAGTCAAGATTTGACAGCTATGGTCTAAATCCAGACATTTTTTATTTATGTTTCAGTTTCATCTCTTCATTATTATATACATAAGCTGTTTTCTGTGTCTTGGCAGATTGGAAATGTATTGACTGAAAGAAAAATAGAAACTTGGATTCCTATTGAGGGTTTGAGGAGGTAGGGATCAGGGGTTGGGAGCAGGAAATTGATTGGTTGTGAATTTTAAATTGTGAATCTATAAGTTAACATGAATTTTAAGCTGATTTTAGTGTTGAATTGAAACCAGCTGTTTCTCCTTTCTCCCACTGAGTTGGGTTGGCACATACCTTTGTGCTGCCACAGGGTGGCACAGATTAGGAAATTTATCCAGCTGGGAAATAACTATGTGTAGCAAAGCCAGTGGTTTGGAGATAGGAACAGACAGAAGTGGGATGAGAATGGGCTGGAAGGTACAAACTTCTCCCTGTGGAAGTAGGGGCAGCAGTACTACATTACACTGTGAGCATCTTTCTAGAAAAATTAAATCAAAAACCCTCACATGGCACTGTTTGATTTCAGTGAATAAGTAAATTACTGAGTTTCACTTTCTTTTTCCTGGTCACTGATTGGGTCCAGCAGCATTTGGGTTGAGTTGGGGAAGACTTGAGTCAGTATTAATACACTCTCCTTTCACTGTATTTCACCTTTTGTGCTGGTGAAAAGTGATTTCTTGAGTCCTATTTCTTCTTTTAAGTGCGAGAATTACAGTTACAACCAAGATCCTAAAGTTAGGAAGCATCAATGCATATTAATTGTCTACAAATAGACTGTTTCAGTCATACAAATGAGGAAAGTTTGTTTGTTTGCATTTTTCCTTAGGAAGATCATTATTTTGGGTGAGCAGTACAGCACAAGAGAAGTATTTCTGAGTACTGCTAAACCCACTGGGCTTCCAGAGCCATCCCGGGAATTTGTGGTGGATGTGAAAAGAGTAAAACCTCTCAGTTAAAGAACATTTGGCTCCTGGTGGCAGGGCCTCCTCATCCAGAGGGCATTTGTAGCTGCTGTCAGTGAAGTTGTGGGTAAGAGCCTGAAGGGTGTGGAGAGAGGAAGTCAAAAAACGTTCATATTTATGATGTCTGAACAATGGGGATGCTTGATGGGTGTCATCATTCATAAATTAAGAACTCTTGCGAAGCTGAACTCAGAGTGTCTGGACGAAACCCCCCCCGTATCTCATGCTTTTGTATTCCTGTAGTTTGGAAGCCGAGTAGGAGATGGTGGGATTGTGTAGGTGAAGGCCTCATCTTGGGGCCTGGCAGAAGGAACTTCCTACTGCTGATGTCGCCGACACAGCCACAAGTGTTTGCTACTACTATTAGTAGCAGGGGGATGTTGGGCAGAACATCTGCCTCCCCCAGCTGAGAAAACTGATGCAAAGCTCATTGTCTTAATGAATTAAGGGATGGGTGTGCTGGGGTCTGTCCTGGCTGGGGAGTTGTCGTGGTTGATTTGGTTTTTTAAATACAGGGTGTTTAACCATGCAAGAGCAAAAGCCTGGTGTTAACTGGTGGCCATGGAGCTGCGTGTCTGCGCAAGAGGGAAGGGTTTGGTTCCTGTTTTGGGATGTGGCACACCCTGCCCAGGCTGCAGGTGCTGTTCCCTCTGGAGGGGGTTAATATCAACTCCATGACCTGGAGCCATCTCCTGGACTGAGAGGGTTTTTATGGATCTTTTTAGTGACAGGGCACCAGGAGACCAAAAATTACAATTTTTTAATTTTGATTCCATAAACTGGCGTGTGATTTCTTGTGTCTTCTCAGGGGGAAAATTTGTATGCAATGTACCAGACTTTTATTGTTCAAGAGTTTGTCTGCAGGTCAGAAGAGAACACTTTGCCTTTCTACTGGGAGCTTGCAAAGATTTTGGGCTGCCTTTGCTGCTTTTGTGTATTTCTCTTACGTCTTGGACCATCTTTGAGTAGAACGTCTGCACAATTGAGTTTTACTTCTACATTATCCTGCGTTTCCTTTATTTTTTCTCCTTCTCCCACTATCACTATCTTCCTTTATGTTTTATGTACAAAAAGTGAAGCTCAAATACACCTAAAACGCTCTCCTTAAAAGGTTCCATGTTCAGGTGTTTGATCCCTGTATTGGCATAGCAGCAAGGTAAGTGAATATGCTGATGTTCTACAGTGAGATTGGGAAAAAAAATTATTTAATAAGACATCTGGGTGGAGGGAGCAAACCTCAGAAATTAAAATTGCTTTTCTGTTTTATGAGTAGTCAAAATATTTTGGATTTAAAAGCAAAATTGAAGCTGAGTAAATTGAATTTTTTTTTTTTAACCGCTTAGAGGTTATTTTATGTCATTACTGGGGCGTGACTTTAAATTCTGGGCAGGACTTTGTGGCTTGTTAACATCGGGTTGAGCTTCTGATGTTGCAATGAAGAAGGAAGTGAGTGTGTGTCTGCCTNCACCCTTCCTATGTTGAATTTTGCAACAGTGGGTGAGCTTTCCTTCTGTTTTGCTGCACTGGCCTAAAATATTCACCTTCTGAAAGGTCTTGGTGTGCTATCAGAACAACCATGGAAGAAAACGTTCTGACTGTTTTGCTTCAGGGTTGCTAATCTTAAACTGCACTGTTAAAAATCACAAGTTTTCTAAAGGCACACAGCAATGTTTTCCTGGCTCCCTGCCTCTCCCCCCCAATATTAGATGCTATTAAATGCCACCAAAATTCAGCAATTCCCAGGTCGAATGCATAGCTCATGAGCATTTGCTGCAGCATTAAATGTTTATTCAAGGCTTTTATAAAGAAAATTAAAGAAGCTTTTAATAAGTGGAAACCTGCCTGCCGTGGTAAGTACCACACAAGCACTACTAGAATGGATTTTTTACACCAGGAAATATTCTTCAGCCTCTGGTAACCAGAGAGAGTCTGGTCCTGAGTTGTCTCCTGGTTTTTGGTCAGATTGCCAGCTGCAGGAATTGTTTTCCTGCCCTCTGTGAGGAATAGCTGTGAAATCATCAGCTCCTATCAGAAAGGCTACTAGGCAGCATTTGAAGTTAAGCACTGTCCGTGTGTGCTGACCCAACAGCAGCTGCTAAACTCAGCAATGGTCCAAAGAGATGGAAAGCTCCCTGTGTGCAGGGGAAGGCTCCTGCTGTAGTTTTGGGAGTGAAAGAGCAGAGCTCATGGTAGCCTTTTATAAACACTGTGGTGATCACGTGGCAGTGAAATGCTGCCCTAGTTCTGTACCAGGACATAGAGTTTTGAAATCATTTTTATACTGCTTTAAATTATCTCATGCTGACTCAGGCTGGCAGTAAAAGTCTGAAGAGCAAGGTTTCTTCTATTGGGAGAACAGGTGTATCCTAGAAATCAGGGTTTTTTCCTCTTATTACCAGAACGTGTCTTCTGATGATCTTGAAGGATCTGCTCTCACTGTTTTCTTTCCCCAAAGATCATTTCACTTGCTAAGCTCCTGTTGGGCTCAGTCTGTCTTTGCCAATGTTTGTGGTGACACCCATTTTCCTTCTAAGAAGCTGCATTGCAATTTACAGTGTCTGATCTGAAGTAAGAAACACCTACTGGAGAATGCTTTCAGTTATGGGTTGAATAAACCTGCTCTGGAAAGAAGGACAAGGCTAAGAGGCATTTCCAGGGCAAAGAGGCCTTTCCATGCTGATCGTGGGAGAAGTTCATGTAACTGTCTAAATTCCTTATAGCTTTTCCAGAATCTTTAGATGGTAACCTAGGCATATTCCACTGTTTTCAGAAGCTGCTTTGAAATTTTATCCTCCCTCCTAATTTAGATGCCAAATGATGCATTTACTGAATTGAATCAAGAAACATCTGGTGGTTCAAATGGAAGTCTTGAGCCCTTGTGTAATGCTGCCAAATTTCTTTGCTGAGGTGTGTAACTTAGAGCAGGTAGTTAAGGAGCTCTGCTGCTTGTGTTGGGACTGATTTAAACCCAGATCCCAAACCATACTAGAAAACAAACCAAATTCTGCTGTGCAATGTTTTTTAAAAGCTTTTGAGTATTAGAGCATTTGCTGTCCTGTAATTGATTTTAATTATGGTATATTTTAATTTGCTGTAAAAATTCTGCCTCAGATGATTTTGAAGGACATTTCTTTTTGTGCTGGTCATCTTATTCCTTGTCCTTAGAGTGCTTGGGCTCTGTGTCCCTGTTTGGGAAGAGGGTTGAGCCTTTTGAAGGACATATTGGTTTCTATGCAGCCTTTACAATCTATTAGGTTTGTTGAGTGTTTGCCTTCGCTTACCCTTTGAGATTTGCGGTTTGTTTTGACTGTTACTTTATCTCACTTTCTCAGTAAGTCCAGTCTCTTCTGGCCATGACTGATAGGATGGGAAGATTAGGATGTTCTTGGAATGCTGCGCTTCAGGGTGCACACTTGGATTCTTTTTCCCTTAGTCTTTGTGTTGAATATATATTGAAAGGGCTGTATAGTTAATGTGATGATAGAAATGAATCAAGTGGTTAAGTGATGTGAAATGACCTTTGCTGCTTGTGCATCCCTGGGTATTCTTGGGTATTGGCCCATCTTTGGTGACAAAACACACCAATCTTCTGCTCTTGCCCAGCGAAGGGGCTTCTGCTGCTCAGCTCATTTATTAATTTTTAAGCTTGATACTGACATTTCACTTTCAGGTTTGGAAACTGTTTTACACTGCAGAGACAAAAGAAAATTTTGTTGGTCATATTTACTATATGGTAATTGGTTAATAAATATCCCCATAGCAATTTGGGGATGACTGCCTGTGTATTATTCTGAACATGCTGTGGGAATGGTTCTGTCTTCCTGAGTAACATTCACAGAGCAGTAATGGACATGAAATGGTTTTTAAAACTCTGTTTAAAAATGCCAGTGCTCATGTTCATCTGTTTACCAGAGCTATGACTGATGCAGTGCTGAGAGCTGGGAGTCTTTCAGTTGAAGATTCGTGTAGATGTACTTTAGTGGGTTGCTCTTGTTTTTAAGAAGTAGTTTGAAGCTATACATGATCTCTGTGTGTATATAGCTGAATTATACTCTGTGGAACAGAGCATTTAAATCTACTTATTCATCCAGTGCCAGCAGAGATCTTTGGATCCTCCCTTTATCCTGACTAGGTGAATGCAAAGCTTCAGAAGAAGATTCTGGATGCCTGTGAGTGTAATTCAGCCAAGTCTTGGGGGTGTGTGATGCCGTGTTGAGAACAGTGTCAGACTGAGCTCCTTTTGCATCCTGTAAGGGCCCTTCAGGGATGCTGTGCTTTGTGAGCATTGTCAGCTGAAAATC
>WEIV01011869.1:62218-92298 GCA_013390005.1 Calyptomena viridis | reverse complement strand
TCAGTCCATACTGGTACTTCAGTGTTTCATTCTTACTCTTTCTGATTCTTCATATACTTGACTTTCTATTTTAACTGCTGTTGAAAAAGGCTCCATAGAATCAAGTTCACTTGGTGTGTTGTGTAATAATTAGTGATTAAGTCAGTCCCCAAGGGCTGTTCTTCTAACATTGGTGTGAAACCACCTAAAAACTGCTAGTCAGTTTTATCTTTGAACCACAAATATTGAAAAAAATTGTGTGTCTTAGAGATGTAGTTAGAAGATACAGCTTGAGATAGGGTAAAGAAGGCCTCAAACTGACTTGAGTTGGATATGAGCACAAAATTGACTCTAAATGAATTCCAGCAGTGGCTCAGTGCTAGGGATAAGTGCTAGAATAGTCTATCAGAAACTAGCAGGAAAGAGATATTAGAATTTTCATACAGGTCCCATCAAGACAGCAATGGATCTCTGATCCTTGCAGTTATATTATAGATAAAACAGATTATAATAGTTTTAATATCAGTCTCTCGGAATAACTTCAGAAATTATCTCAGCCAAACTTCAGTCTAAAACATCCACAGCAAGTCTGGGCCGCTTGCTTTTGGACTGGAATCCCCAGCTTTCACTGGTGACCTGGCTAACACCAGTCTCACATGTTAACGTGCAGTGTCAGTGTCGTGTGGTGTTTTAGGAGGGCACCCTTTGGATGGATGAAGCATCTTAGTTTCGGCTAGAACCAAATCAAAAAGTTGCAAAGTCATTAAACCCATGTGTGTTATTTCCAGAGGGCAGTACCATAAATGCAATGCTGTTCAGCCATTGCCATCTGTGAGCAGTGACTGGATATCCCGTGTGTTTCCTTTATTGCTGCCCTCCACATTCCACAGCATTTCACACTGGGCTGGTCCTCGTAGACTGGGATGTTTGTTTAACCATGGAGACCATGTAGTGGCTGTGAATGATCTGCAACCCCAGAGTGTGGAGGAGGCTTACTTCTTCATCAGCAGGTCCACAAGAAAGGAGGTGAGCCTGACTAACCTGAAGGTGATAGTCAAATGTATCAAGCCAAATGAGAGAGCAATTTCCTTTTTGCATTTCAAGAGGCTCTATTCAAACCAGTTCAGTCTGGTTTAAGTTTGGCATGAATAACTTCTGTACCAAACAGCTCCTCAGCATCATTCTGATGTGGCATCTCTTACTCCTGGGCTGTGTGGAGAATGCAAGGTCAGCACTGCAGCGTTTAAGGACTTGATCTAAAAGAGTTTGAGCAACTCCAAGAGATTTTACTGGGCAGCCATGAACTAGAGTTGCTTCATATTTTTTGGCTAAGGCCTAGGAATTGCAAACTTTGGGAAATAAACAATTGCCTCCAGTGGATATATAGCTGCTTACAGTGGTTTTGGGTGTCGAGGGCAGAGCCCTAGCCTCGAACCTCCTATTGCTTATCAAGTGCTACTCATCTCCTTGTGTGATACCATGGTTTTGAACAAAGTGGGAGATTTCTAAGAGGTTCCTTAACCCCACTGTGACCTACTGCATGTGTCTCTGACAGATGGACTCCTATTTCAGTATATAGGTTCATGACCCATCCCTGAATACATTCATATTTGAATTTTGCTGAGAAGACTGAGGTCATCAGATGCTGTTGCCATCTAAAGAAAAGAAAGCCACTTTGGCAAGGAAAAAAATACTTATCTCTCTTACTAGGAAATTTTTACTTAGCTAGTTAAAATACAAGTCAGATAATTGCACAAATGTTGAACAAATGTAACAAGCCATAAAAATGTCCCGTTTTTAATTTTTATTTTTTAAGGTGAAACTTACTGTATGTAGGATTCCACACTCAGATATCTTCCATGCTAAAGGCTGCTCATGTTCCTGAAAAAAAAGACCTCAATGATTAAGTAAGTGCCAAAGCTCAAGGGAAAATATCAGGGAGAAGAATGTGATGTATGGTGTATGGAGGTAATCTTTATCTTCTTGAGCTGCCAGACTTTTGTTGCTGAAGTACAAAGAATAGAGAATGTCAATTTCATTTTATGTCCTAATAACTTATTTTTTGGCACAAGTGGCAAAAAATTATTTTGCTTATATTGCATGTTGGCATGTATCTCTGTTACATGAAAAAAAAAAAAAGAGTCAAATAATTTACGTGACCTCTGCACTGTGTATGCTTTGCATTTCAGCAGAAATGCCTCTGCTCACCTCTTTACACTGAGTTACACTGGTTTATACTGAACTCCTAGGAAGTTAGGGGTATGCAAACACTAGACATTTGGGACAAAGCCATGTTTTCCCTAAATTCCCCTTAGCCACAGAAAGGCACAACAAAGCTGAGAGCTGTAGTGTTGGAGGGAAGGCTGGTAAATAGAGTGTTGTGTAGTGATTCAGTGGGGCCTCCTTTTGTGTTATGCCCCTCTTATGTTACAGCCACAAAAATACATTCAAGGGATGACAGGAAAAAGAACTTGTTGAAGGGAAGGAATGTATCTGGAGCACCTTTGGGTTCATTGGCATCCAAAATAAGCCTTGAGTGAAAAATGAATTAATGGATTTGAGAGAGAAGGGCTGGACTGGTAAAGACAGCTGGGAAAACAAGAGAGAGAAATGCTGTATCCAAAGGCATGTGCTCTCAGCCCAATGCAAACAGAGTTCACTGAAAATGTTTTGCTGCTACCAAGTGCTACCACAGGGATGTCTCTGGTACCACGGATTTCCAGACCAAGTGCTCATTTGTTTCCCAAACAAGGATATTTCCTGTAAATATTTATTTGTGGATATATCTTCCTTCCATTGCTAGCATAGAAACAAGACCAGTTTTCAGCTAATATCACACCAAAAGGAACTGCCTGCAGAGGTGCCTTTAGTGGATGCCAAAAGGGAGCTTTGTCCTGTTCTACAGTGACCTCTGTTGCTTACAGAACCAAGCTGTGACATGGCTTGGGTGCAGAACACATAGCTGTGCTCTGTATGAACATGTACACGTTGGTATATACATGTTTGTGTGGGGATGTATTTACACATATATATTTTGTTGTACACTAGATCGTGTTAATATACAACGACATGGCAACAAATAGAACCACTGGTTTTGAGTACAGATAATTTTATCTTGCCAGATACAACCAAAATAACTACTGGATTTAGTACACAGGATTATTGATATTAAGAGATTTATATAAGCTTTGATTAAGGTGGATTTGGCTCAAAGGAGGTATTTGTCCAGCTTCCAACTGAATTAGGCCAAGTCAGCTACTACGGGAAGAAACTACACTCACTAAAAATCAGCATTGGTACCACTTACTCCAGGAGTAAATTTGACAAATGTGCTTTGTATGTGCAGCCTGGACTTTTAGAAAAATCTTTATGACATTTTATTTAGCTGAAGATGAAAACAGCATCAAGTAACTCAAAACAAGGAAACACAAATACAAATATGTGTACAATATATTCTGACTCAGCTCCTGTTCAAAAGATTAATTCAAAAGATTAATTTAAAAGATTAATTTCCAGACTGAATGTTTTCACAGCTTGTCTCTTCTGCTTTTGAGATAAGAATGTTTGAGACATGCTTGTTCATCAAGGTGGGAAAGGATCACATTTTGGTATTTCTATTTCAGTAGTGTTCAAAGGCCTGTTTTTGCTGAGTTCTTCATGAAGACAGAGGGAAACCCCAGTTCTGGAACTACAGAGGCTGAAAATGGAAGAAAACACATTCCTTGGGAGCTCTATTCCAAAGCTGCTATTGGACTATCGGACTCCTTTGCTCTGCACTGCTCCTTTGAGCACACATTTCTGCCTAAGGAGTCTCTGAGAGATGGGATGGATGGCTGTCTCTATACAGGGCTTCTTTCAGCTCTGTAACTGTGTCAGTCTGCTAGGACAGTCCTCATGGCCTGAATCACAAAATCACAGATCATCTAGTTCAAAAGTATCCACCAAGGATGTCATTCTTGGCCTTTCCTGGCCAAGGTTTGCCTAAGCTCTTCTTCTGAACTTCAGAAAAGGAAGTCCAGACCTTCCTATGTGCCTTCCAAGACTCATCTCTCTGTAAAATTAGAAAGTTTTTTTTTTACTATTTATCCTAGATGATTTTTTCATAAAACTAACATTTTTTCTTGCCCTGTTTTCAGTGGGCATAGGGAATATTTGGACTTCCACTGTCTCCAGAGAAATCTTCACTGTGGAAGGTGTTTTTTCTGCCAGTTCTTCCTTCTCTTTTTCTTAGACCAAACATCCTGCATTCTTTCATCATTTTTTCAAACAGTTCCTTTAAGTGGTGATATGTCACTGAACTGTGAGACAAATACCTTGTGTTTCCAGTTATGGATGAACAAAGGAGGTGAGAAATTGAAATTCAAAGAATTTCTTCAAAAAGAAATTCAAAGCCATGGGGAAATTTCCTAGAACTTCATAGAGAAACATTTCCAAAAAGAGGTGAAGTAGCCAAGAAGCTCCCACGTGGTGGGAGAAGAGTCCCCTCCATGGAACTTGCAAACAGCATTGCTGCTGAAACAGATGTTGAGTACCTGCATGCTGCACCTCTCAGCCATGGACAAACATTACTTTTGGACAAAAGTAGGATTTGGGTAGATATAGCATGCACAGAATAATTCCAGAATATTCCAGAAAGATGGAGGATTACTTCTGCACTTCAGTGAACAGTTACTGATGTGTTACTGTGAAATTGCTCATTATGCCAGCTTGCAGAATGCTAAATGCAGATCATTAATGTCACATATTGCCTGATTCATAACACTTACAGAGATACAATATGGAAATTACATGAGTACAGTAAATTCTGATAGTGTGTGTGAAGCTGTCTGCCCACATATCATTAATAAATGTGTTAACACTTTACAGCACATTGTATTCTGTAAAATACCTCACTTTCTCCTAACATGGCACCCCTCCATGTCCTCCAAAGACTACTTGTAAAGTCCCAGCAACCTGCAGCTGAGCCACCAAACAGCCCTCTTTAAAAAAAATCTACCCTTAAAAAAAGATCAGCCTCATTCTGAAACACTTTTTCCCAATATGAAAATTTTACTTTTCTTAAAATGAGTAAACTCTGCTAAATCTCTGGGCTGCTTCTAGAACCAGCAGCAAAGGGAAATACTTGCACCCATGGTATTACGCAGTGCTCGCTTTTAGTCCTAAAAGACCTGAAGGAAATGTCTTTAAACCCACACTGTCTGAGGAGTAACTGGTCATTTTTTAGATCACCTATAGGTATTTTAAATGTGACATGTAAGCACACACTCCTAAAGAAATAGGTGCTGTCATAGCTTCTTGTTGCAGCATGTTCTGTGTTGTCAAAATCTTTTCTTAGCTTGTCTCCAGGTAAGTTTTGGGCTATGGAAGGTTCCTGACACTGATGTTAAAATTGGCATGAGATGAAATTCAGTGACTAACAGACTAACAAATCTATGTAAAACAGCAGCACCAGCATCTGCAAACTGGGTGTACGAGAGACAAAACCCAACCAACTTCAACACAGATTATGTGATTAGGTAGCAATTAAAATGCTCCTCACTAACTACTTTACTTCCTGTCTCTGAATACAGTTAGTGCCTTTAGGTTGTTTCCCTGGCTGTTAATTTGTGGCATGTTCCCATGCTGCACTCACTCATTAGTGACTGCTAATATTTCCCCCTGAATTCCCAAATACAAATCATGCTCTCTCTGTCACTAGCAGGAAGATGGCAATTACCCAGGAGAAAAGCAAGTCCTGGAACAGAGAGGAAGTAATGGTGAGAGAAGTCTCCATATTAATGTGAGGTCATTGAAATTAAGAAAAATAAAAAGCCCATTGAACAGCAAGCACAAACCAGACCACACAACCCCCACACTTCCTCTCAAGGGCAACAATTCCAAGAATTGGGGTTGGAGTCATAGTGATCAAGAGAGCACAAGTCCTGCAGGAGACTGAGTCCAACCAGGAAAGGTTATCTGTGCTGTCTGTGTCCATCCTGAACTGAGCCAGAGACAAGCTGTGCATAGTGCAGTGTTTGGCTGCAACATGGTACTTAAGAATCCCTGCAACCTTGAGGGTTGGAGGGATATCTATGTATCTAATAGGGATATCTAAATAAATATCTAAAAAAAATCTATGTATTTAATAGGGATACCTAAATAACAGCCAGATATGCTTCAGTGTGGCTGGAATTTCTGAAAATGGAGTCAAAGAGGAGCAGCTGCAGTAAAGGAGAGTGATGTCACCCTGCATACAGGGGAGAGAGTGGAGCAGTGGTGAGCTGGGGACACCAGGTGCTTAATCTATATTTTGCCCCAAATTTTCTGGTAACCTCAGGAGAGCCATTTCCTCACACATACTCAGTAAAATTCAAGAAGTAATTTCAGACACATTTGCATCATGCTGTCTCTTACCATGAACATGATCTCCAGCATTACATTCAATACTATGGATTGCTTTAGTTCCCAGAACATTGCTGGAAAAGCCTCCATCACACCCATGTCCTACAGACATGAAGGCTGGTTCATCAATGTTCCATGGCATAGGGAGATGCTGATGTGCCAGTTCTATGCTAAGGGTGAAGCCATCCTTCATGCCCTGCAGAAAGTGGCTTACCCTGAGCTGCCCTTCAGACAACTCCATCATGAGGGAACACTGGGTGATGTTCCCATTTCCCTGCAAGGAACTGGGTCACCCCATCTATGTGCTGTTTGTGGAGAGCTGCACCCAGCAGGGTCTATGGAAATCTTTTCAGTCAAATGGATTCACTCAGTACTTCAGGTCATTAGGGGACATACTAATATTTCCTTGCTTCGTTGCTGGTGCTCCCTCTGTCTGGGCAGGAGCTAGAGAGTGTAGTGAATCCTCAGCACGTTTTTGGCTTCTTTCCCAGGGATGAACAGTAGCTCCACATACGTGCCTCGCCATAGCCAGAACTTCCCTCCTGCAGGCAGACCAGCAAGTCACTGCAAGGAACTTGGAGCATGATAGGCAGTTCCTAGAAGTTCCACTGGAATTTCAAATGTTCCCTTTGGCCCTTTATCACTTTTTAATTTATTGCATCTTTTAAAGATTTGGAGAGGCCAGCCAAGGCTGATACAAATTTCATTCAGCAAAAACACCTTAAGAGAATCTGTGTCTCCACACCATTGCAGTGGTGCATTCTCAGTGACCAGGAGCCTTTTGCTTGCTGTTGAGCTGCTTGGTGACTCAGCCATCCCACTTCCATCTTACAGCAGGACCAAATCTCTGGGGAGCACTAAGTCCCTGTGGTGGCAGCAGAACTGGACTTGCCACACCAAGTGTCTGGCAGTGTTCAGTTTTCCATCCTGGAGTGCCTGGGTCAATCTGTACCAGAGAATTTGTTTATTTTATAACCCAGGAGTTCACTCAGAGTGAAGTTAAACAGTTGGTAGGAGTATTGAGACCATGGCTAGCAATGGTGCTAGTGCTCTATTTTAAAATGTTGAGTGTTTATGATGTTCCTTATTATGGACGTCACCGAGCTACATCCTTTTTTTCTTTCCTGCCTCTGTAAGTTTTCCCAAGAAATCTGTGGTTTATGCCTCAAGGGCTGTTGGAAAGATACTACCTCCATCAACAATGAAGGTTACACAATTCTTTTAACCAGGAGAAGCCAATGTTTTTGAATCCTTGCTACTCAGCAGCCCCTATTGATCAATTACATATTCCACACCAACACTCATTTTGCCAAAATAACCTCATTTACATGCTAAATGTCCTTAAACTGATTAGATGCCCTACAGCAATTCTGGCCTTTTGCCCTTCAATTTGCTCCTCTTCTGTTTTATTCAATATCCAAAGTCATTCTTCACAAATGTCATTTTGCTGTCCTTGTGTTTCAATTTCTAAGAATAAAAGTGAATTCTGGCAGTGTGACATTTCTGAGAAATCCCTTGTAGTGGAGAAGGAGCTGGAGGAGGGAACAGAGAGGAAGGAAAACTCAGTCATGAGGAATGACTATAAACAGCAAGAGGGACTGTAGGCAGGAAAAAATTAAGTCAAAGACAGTAAAACAGGAGTTCTCTGCTGTAAATGTATTTTTGTTATATTTGGTGATTAAAAAAATAAATCTGCTTAAGGTTATTTCCTAGCATCAGACAAGTGGCAGTAAGTAGCAGCTGCTCTTTGAGGTCAGCTAAACCATTGAAATAACTCAGAGTAAATATGTGTCCAGTCTTGCTGGCACCTGGATGAAACATCCCCTGCACCATGATCTGGGCACCCTGGGACTTTCCATCCTTTTGTCTCATTTGAGTTCTGTCAATGGCACAAATATTGATGATCTCAATGCTGGGAATAATGCAGGGGTGTTTTGGTGTTGCAGCCAGGAGAGAAGAGGATGTCTCTGCCTGCAAAAGGTGATGGTCACCATTGTCATCCCCACAGGGGATCCACACCTGCTGCGTCCCCAGGGCCCATGGCACTGTGTGGTAGCATCCAAGAAGGGTAAAGGAGAGAAAAGTAGCAGTACACTTCAAGGTGTACCTGGGGGCATAATCTGAGCCATATTTCTTCAGCTCAGTGAGCAGCTGTCCTGTGTGATGGGCTCCTGCTCACCTTTGCCTCATCCCGTTTGTTCTTGGTGCTTCCTGATGAATAGCCAGGTCATTGCCAGATCTGTAGCACACAAAAGGTAAAACGTCTGCTGTCCCCAGGCATAGGCATCAGGCTGCTTGCTTGAATGAACATCTCAGTAACAAACTGGAAGGCACCAAACTGGGACATGAGAGCCCAAACACCTGCTGGCTTTGACTGAAGTCGCTGATCATTTGCTCCTGTTGCTGTGCTAATTGACTAAGCATCGCATTTCATGGCTGCAGTCTGCAGCCCTCTCAGATCTTCATTCACTCCAGCACACTCTGCTGCTATCATATTTATTACAGATGCATTCAGAGTCTTTCACCATCTCTTCTGGCTGCTTTTGGCTTACACTGCAATTTGCATGTGAGGATCTCCAGCTGAAGCTAGTGCTCCTCCAAGGATTAACATGGAGAAAGAAAAAAGGAAGAAGTGAGTTGTCAACAGAAGGAAATCACTGATTTGAATCTCTTGATGGATGAGGCGCTTTATGAGCCTGATGGTGTCCCCCAGTCCTTTTGGTTTTGTTCACAGGTGAAATTGGATCACTGGCAGCTCCTCACAGGCTGTATTTGACAAAAGTGGTAGGAGTCAGGCTGAGTGGATGGCAGCTGTCCATTTGGTTGTGTTTGGTGTGAAAACCACGTGAGAGAGCCATTAGATTTCCTGTACTGCCCCATCCAGAGCCCTTGCAGAGCTCATGGACCTGAGCTCGAAGTGCAGTTTTGTGGAGCAGGGGAAATTCATGGCAAGTTTCTGCTCTGGTCCTCCTGGTGGGACAAAGCCAGGATACTGTCAGCAAACGGTGCTCAGCAAGGAGGTTTAGAAATGTTTAGAATGGCAAAATTCCCCTGAGTAACTCTAGCTGAAGTGAGGGAGGTGGAGGGGCTGGTCTGCAGATGATGCTGGTGGGGACCCACAGCTCCCACTGACAGCGGCTCCACGGAGCCCTGCCCTGCTTCCCTCCCACCCTGCTGTCCTCAGCCTGGCTTTTCCAGTGTTGTGAGTCATCCTTTGCCAAGTGAGCACAGGGGACAACATCCCTGTTCAGTCACTGCCTAATGAGCTGCCACTAAGTGTACCACTGTCCTGCCGTGTCTGTCCCTCCCCTGCCACTCCTTTGTCAAATACAGAAAACTTTGGATTTTACACGGCAGAAAATCAGGAACCTTCACACACTAACTGGAAGTGTTTCTCGTGGCCCTGAGGGCACCAATAATCCCTGACAGCCCTGCTCGGCCCACTCCAGGTGTCCTGCAGGGCCCAGGGCCCCGTTCCTGCCCACCCGGGGCTGTTGGTCCCTGCTCCAGCAATTCCGTGGGATGTGACTCTCCCGAGTGGTTGTGGGCCCCACAGACACTCTCCTGGGAGGAGTAAATTGGGCTGTGAGTGACCATGAAAGCGCTAGAGAAAAACCAGGCTCCTGCTGTGCTGCAGAGCTCAGTTCCTCAGATGGTCGCTGGGGAGCAGCACAAAGAACGAATTTCAGCTTTACGGCCCTTGTTCAGACAATAGATTCGACCAAGAGCAGGGCAGAGAGCCAGCAAATAGCACGGCCTCAGTAACAAGTGAAACCCAGCCTGACTTTCTCTGATTGAGGAAGCCCTGCTGAGATAAATGCTCCAATCCATCTCTGAAACAGTAGCTGCGAAGTGTGTCAGATCCTGGCAGTGCTGCATCTGGGGAGGTCTCCGCTAGGAGCTGACAAACGACTGGAGTGGTCAGAAAAAAATCTGCTGCTCACAAGAGTTCAGTGAAATCACTGTCGCCGCAGGGAGGACGGTGGTGGGCAGCCAGGAAGGGTGGGAGTCAGCACATGTAGAATCTCACAGCCAGCCCTGCTCTTGTTAAACTCGGCTCTAAAGTCACCCTTGTTCACTTTTGTGTCCTCGTGTCACCTTTTCCTTCGGTTCACCACTGGTATCTTTTTCCCTGAGATGAAGAGCTTTTTTAACTCTTTCACCCTTAACAATTAAAACAACACATAGAGGTAAAGGTGAAGAAAGTTTAATTCAAATGCCAAAAGGGAAAGCTTAGAAGTTTTTAAAACACTTTGGTTTATGTAAGAACTTACTGGAAACTGGCACAAACAAGTCCCTATCTGCTCTGAGATACCAGAGCAGATGTGACAGAGTGGAAAAACCTCTTCCCTGCCAAAGTATTTGCTGGAGATTTGATAACAAGGTGCCATTGTACGACACTGGGTAAAGGTCCAGAGTAGAAAGGGTAAAGAGAGGAGGCCTCCAGGTGGTGCGGGGCTCTGGTTTTGCAGGCTGCACCTCCTCCACTGAGCCTCCTGCCCACAGACAGCAGGTAGAGCTGGTTAGATCCAGCAGGAAAGCAGCAGTCAGCTCTCCTGTGCTGTTTTCCTTATCTGCAAACAGTGACAAACTGTCTTGTCCCTTCATTTCTATTAGAGGGCTGTAGGGTCCTTCTAGATTTTCTCTGCACTGCTGGGGAGAGCATTACATTCACCAGTCCAAATGCACATTTATAATCTGAACAAAGACGTGAAACTTCACTACAAATGCTGCAATTTTTAATATCTGTATTGACAAACCTTCAATGATTCCTGTGAATGTCATTCATCCGTCATATTTCCCCCTATCTACAAATATTAATACAGAATGTTTTACAAACACAGTTTGTTTGGAATCCTGGCTATTGAATAAAATTTCAAATTGCATCATTTCACTATAAATTCTAAACATATAAAACAGCCTGTGGCCTACTCTCAAAAGTGATGCTCTTACTTGTTTTGATTCTGAAATGAGCAGCAGCTGGTTTTCTGTAGCTAAGGGAGGATGGGAAAGTTTGGGCTGCATTCTTGTGTTCTCAAAACTCACCTGCTTTTTTCCTCTACCAAAGAAAACTCATCAAAAATTATTTGGGCAAGGAAAACACATCAAGTCAATAATTGCATCTTTACCCTGACACAGTAACAAGTTTCCACCATAATCCCCCTAAGCAGTCTTCAAATTCAAAACACAGTCTCAGTCGAAATCCATCCCTAATTGCATGAAGGATGTATCTGAAGTCACACTATCTTAAAAAGCAAACAAACTTAAATGGCACTTTATCTTAAGTGCCACTTTACTAAGTTCATATGAGCAGACAGGTGTGATCAAGTAAGAGAAATGTTTTAACCATCCCAACGGCATCTCAGTTCCTTTCTCCAGTCCAAGTTGCTATCAATTGTTATTTCACATCAAGGTTTAAAGAGACACCGGCACCTTGAAGTTCCCTTTGACTGCCCACATGCTTTTATTCTGCAGTGCTTCACACTTGCCTTCCCAGCAGCTCCTCAGTGGCAGCCGCGGGCTGTGGGTGCTTTCATTTATCACAGCCAGGCAGGAACCCATGGCCTGAGTCAGCACAGCCAGGAGCTGCTCTCCTCATCTCCCCTCTCCCCTCCTGCTACCCTTTTCAGAGTTGCTTTTAGCTCATTTATCTGCCTATTGGGGCGATATGTAATCAGAGCAGGAGTCCTGATGGGAAATACAAAGTGATTCTTTAGAGTGGTTGGCTTTGAAAACTGTTCTGGGCACTGATCAAGTAAGTGTTACAGCTGCCCCTTTCATTTGCTTTACCTTCTGCCCTGAGTCTGCCAGCACTAGGCAAACTGGAAGAGCATCTGGAATATTCACAGGCCTATCTTGCTTTAGTAAAATCTGGTATTATTCATGTCAGTACATGAGTTATTTGATGTGAGGTTAAAGACACAGACTGATGCATCCACCCCACTGTCCAGGGTACCCATGTCTAGTCTTTCTATAGCACCAGAGATCAAAAGTCCCCATCTATTGACTGTGAAAAGGTGGTACCTTTGCTGTAGTCAGAACCTCCACTCTAAACCAAAATAACAAATGCTTTCACTCCTGCATCTCTAATGCCAGCACTGCTCAAAGACTAAAAAAACTTTCACTCCTTTGTTAGGAAAAGTGGAGCCATGCCCTAAGTCCTAAATTATGACACCTGCACAATAACACTGACATTGGGTTTATCCCAGGTCTGTGCTCCCCAAAGGACTTCACCTGCTGAAATCAGAGAGATGTCCCTTAGAACTACTATGACAAAGGAAAAGGGCCTGCCACACATCTTCCCACTAAATTCTTGTTAGTTATTTTTAGTTTTCCACATCTGCTTACAGGTCCTCCTAGGCAATCTAATCCTGTTATTAATCTTCTTCCTTTACAATAAAGAGAACAAAAATAATTTATTCCTGACTTTGGATTCTGAAAAGACTTTTTTCCATACAAAGGAGGCCAAGTAGTTGGGTAACATGGAGATGTCCCAACATGAAGGTAGATGAACTGCTGAAGAATTCATCTACCCACAAAAAACAGCTGGTGGAAGTGCAAATACAAACCAGAAAAAGGGAGGAATGAAAGCAGCCGACCCAGGAATACCTACAGCAGAGCAGGCAACTGGAAACAGACCCCAGCATTAAAGCCATTCTGCTCTGCTGACTGAAGTGAGCCCATCACCATCTGTTCCACATCAGGGCAGGATTAACTGGGTCAGTCCAGAGATGCCAATGTCAGAGTCTGCCAAGATACAGAGTTTTGTTGTTAGTTTCAGAAGTAAGTTTGCTTTTAAAAGGGAAAAAAAAAAAGAACCCTTCATTCTGGGAAACAGGGTAGAAACTGATAGCAGGAAGTAAAGAGCCACTACAGGCAACAGGTGCCTCACACTGAAAGGCAGATTATTTTAGTTCTGTTCCCAATTGGCACAAACTAATGGAACTGCAAATCAGCCTGTTGTGAGCCCACACACATACCTGTATTATCCCTGGAAGTGTTCAAGACCAGGTTGGATGGAGCCCTGAGAAACTCAGTTTAGTGAAAACTGTCGCTGTCCACAGGAGGGGGCAGTTGGAACTAGATGACCTGAAAGGCCCCTTGCAACCCTAACAATTCTATACTCTTTCACTGTAGGAATAGTCATTCTTGAAAATGCAACTATGGAAGCAAGATGTCAGAGTTGTGTTTAAGATTTGACTCGTACTTGGTGCAAAATTGGTCAGGAAAAAGACCCTGAAGGCCAAAAGAACTATGCATAATCCTTTAATGATTCAACTGCTAGAAGTAATTGCCTGCCAAACAGAATCCCCAGATTTGCTCTGATTTGTACAAGGCATTGATTCAGGTTAGGTATGTGCAAGAGCCATAAAAGATACTTTTTCACACACCTCCAGAAAGGAGTGGAATCCTAGGAATGAGCACTCCAGTCCAAGACAGTCTTGTGATAGCTAGCTAGCATCATGCATGGCTTAAAAACTTCAGATCTCTTTAACTGCTTCATTTAAACTGAAGCATTTAACAATGCCATGTGTCAGTGAAATAACTGATTCACAATTCTTTCAGTACAAAGAATCTTTTTCCCATCTTCTCACAGTTCTCTCATAAGACAGAAATAAAGTGTCTTCACATTACAGAGCTGATCACTCAAAGACAGGCACCAGTTCATACTTACACTCATTAAAAAAAATGTTCATTAAATGATCATTAAAAAAATGTTTTCACAATAAAAAATGGTATGGAGGATTTCCAACAAGCTACTCTAAGGGGTTGGGGGATGATTCTTTACATGTGATTCAATCCTGGAAGCTTGGAGGAGTATTTTTTATTATAGTGCTTAAAATTTTACTAGTGTGCATGCATGCAACCACATACTTCAGTATCATAAATACCAAGCAATACAGAAAAGGCAGCAGTGACAATCTGGTAGGATTCAGGGGAAAAAATGCAGAATGAAATGTACCTTTCTGCTGACAGTACTACTATTTGCCTTTCTTGTTTTTCCAGCATTCAAGTGACAAACCTGTATATACACAACCCTGCAAACCCAAATGGGGATTACATGGTGAGGAATCACCTCAGTGCTTTGACCATGTGCTGAGAACTGGCACTACCAGGACACCAGAGCAACCTTAGACAAGCAACATATATTTACCAAAGTGCATTCACCAAAGATAGTGCAGACAGGTTTCTCAGGTTAGTGACTACAGGACTGAAAATTAGCATATTTTTCTCAGAAAGAACACACAAGCACCATGTATATTCTTTATTTTTAAAAAAAGTAGTACTATTTGCCTAAAATCTTGAGTATGTATGCAAAGTCTTGAATGTATGTAGCAATGTCTTTATAAAAATCATTTTATGAAGTACATGTTCTGCAAGAGCCAGTCAATCCTCTCTTGCAAAGCAAGTCAGTTTTTTTTTTCACAAGATTTGAATCAAAATAGCCAGCTCTGCCTTACAAAATGAGCTTCTCTGAAGCCTGAGTTGACAGCATGTGACAAACTTAATATTGCCTCATTTCTTACAATAACATTTGCAGAAATTATTAACCTGGAGACTGTTTCATCCTCAGCAGTACATATCTGCACATCTCCATAATCTGAGGAAAATTAAGAACAGGATAAAAAGGAGTGAGATAAAAATAACCTGAAATATGCACATACAAAAAAATTCAAGTTTGGGGGGGGGAAGTAGTGGATACACGAGAAAGCAAGGTGCCTTTTTTTTCTTTTCCCAAATTCAGCTTTCCTTGGGGAATGGCAGTTTAGTCCTTCCTAAAGAAAGCTCTGTGGAAAAAGGAGATAAATAAAACTCACAGAAACTCATAATTCCCATTCTAACGCATCTCCTTTGAACTACATCTTCTTCCTTATATTTATTTATGCCTACTGCCCTCAATCATCCAGTCTCTAAAATGCTTTTCCATCGAGCTTCTGGCTCTCCAGTCACCAACATTTACAGTGGGGATGATTTTCTGTGGCTTCAACCACTGAACAAAATGCTTCATTTCCACGTAACTGCTGTGTTCACTGTAAGGAATCCCTGAAATGAAAAAAGAAATCACAGCAATCTGTCAGTCTACTTAACTTCCTGCCAAAGAACTTTTGCAAGCCTTCCACCTAAGAAATACCTCAGAGAAAGGTTGTTTTTTAAATTACTATTTGGGATCTAAAGTTTATAGGTAAGGTAAAATAAAATCCCTCAATGTTCCTTCTAGGAAAATTACCTTGCATTAAGTCACCAAGTCATTCATCAGTGCACACTGAGCAACATCAACCACCTGGTTAAATGGATGTTAAAGAGATTCACCAATAAGAACTGAGAGGAAGACCCAGTCTCTCAGAAACAAGTAAGACATGGAATGAAATCTTTGCTCTGGAATTGCACTGCCACCGCCCTCAGTCAGGCCAAGACTCCATCCCTGAAGTCTCCACGTGTGTCACATGAAAGCCTTTATTTGCATGAGGAGGAGAGGGGCAAAATATGTGGAAAAATTTGCATTTATGGTGTTCTCAATTACTCAGCTCACAGATCTCTCCTGGAGAGACTTGCTCGGTTTCTCACTGAGTTACCAGAAAAAGTAGTGATTACAAAAAACAGTAGGAGTTTCCAGAAGAAAAATGTGAAAAGCACCCACACAATGTTAAATGCACTGAATTTTTGCCACTTTTATACCATATATGGTGATGTTTCCTCTTGTCTGAGGTTTGATATCCATCAGAGAAAGGCATGAATCAGAGTAGGTCCACCCAGTAGGTTTGAAAGCCAGAACTTGATCAAAATTCTCAGAAAACTTATTCAAGTGATCTTGCAAGCCCTATGAAAAAAAAATAACATATACTTAATCCCATTAAACAGCTCATTAGACTAAAGGTTGGAGTTTTCATGATAGAGAGACTTCAGAATACATTTTATTTTCATGTGTTGATACTGTATTTTTAATTTTTAATATAATCTGCCTTGAAATTATTAATGATAAAATATTTACATTTGCAAAACAACTTGTCCCTAGGGTCTCAATTTCTTCATCCAAATTAAGCACATAAGAACAGGTATGCATTACAAATCAGAAGACTTAAGGCATAATCACACCTTCTTACAAATCTTGCTCCCCAAATCCTTCATTTCCTCCTCTAACAACCTTGCAGCCGAGTGGAGATAGAAGACAGTACAAAATCATCTGGCTTACTTGAAGTGCCACTGAGACACTGGCACCTGCTTATGCCCAGAAGCACCCAGAGTTCATTAATATACACCCAAAAAATCCCAGGAAGCCAGTGCATGAGTTGATCATTGCTCTGAGCACTAAACCATGTTTTACCAAATCTCCATTCAGGATAGCCAAGAAACCACTTCTCATCTTCTCATCTTTTTCACTCTAAAAAAAAATTAACTTGAAAAAAGTTTCTAAGTATGAGGAATGTACAGTCCTATTCCTCAATAACGTCAAGTCAGTTTGACTTCAAGTTAAAAAAAGAAAATCAATTTCATGTGTCCAGTAAAAAATCTTAAAGGCACATTCTCAATTTGAAAGTCCTAAAAGGTTACAAAATTCAAAATCATAAACTTCCTATTAGCAGGAGGAAGAGGAAGACTGAAAAAAGGAGAGCAGAGAGGGATAGCTGGGCTATGATAGAACACCAACCAATGTCTCAGACACTTGAAAACTACTAAACAGAGCAGCAGAAAGCTGCCTGTGACAGTCACATTTAACAACACCTTTACTACAATGTCCAGTAGCAACATACAGACTCCAACAAACAAGGCACACAAAAGAATAACAAAAAATCTACCACAGCACACTTTGCATTCAGCCAACAGGAATTATGGCTCGCTGCCACAGCTCTTAATACACTGCAAATGTTCAGTCCTTGCTTGATTAAAGGTATAATTGTAGCAGTCTAATTCTCCTTCACACTTCATTTTGGGAAGATTAACATAGCTTAAGATAATTATTCTCATATTTGTTCCCCTTGCTCTGATGAAATCTAAATACAGTACTTCAAATACAATTATATTAACCAATGCTAATCTGCTTTCAAATTTTGTCATAAATCAAGTAAGGATGCAATTTCAAACTTGTAAAAAATTATTTGTGCATTTCAATCACAGGTGCTTCTGAAAGTCTCACCTCAGTGACAGCACAAGACATTGCAGGGCTAAGCAGCATAAAAGAAGTTCAAAGACCCACAGAGCCCAGTTCTCTGGAAATTTTCCACTGCATATTCCTGTGGCAGAAACCTCAATTTTTAACTGTTACAAAAAATTGTTTGTGCAAAAGAACCATTTTGGAAAACATGGCCTCTTTCCCCAAAACAAATTACTGCAGTGTTTATCCATAACAAGTCCACTTTAAATACACGTTCCAATTTCTTCTTTTATTGCTTCAGCCAACACTGTTCTAAACCTTCATGCTGTTAAAACGGAAAATATGTTTCATTGCTAAATCAATCTCCTTCAATCACCATGACAGCCTGTTATCTAGAGTGTCACTAAAGTCAGCAGTATACTCAAACAGATTCCATAAGGTAGGAAAAGACTCAAATGTGATTAAATATGTAATTTACCATCAGCCCTCACACCACTTAAACTCATCTGGTTTACAAGAACAGCCATTTGTCAGTACATACAGCAATCCCTGTACCTTACTGGAGTAAAATCAAATACTGCAGTGAAGTACTACAGCTCTCTGATTATTCTGCTTTCTTATTATATATCAAATCCACTTACAATATTATAGCATTTCATGGTTTATTTTTATAAATATTTTACTTAAAAATTCACATACAAAAAAGTAGACACAATCTCTATTTTTTAAAAATTTATGTGAATATTACTCCTTAAGAAGATCAACAACAGGAATGTGCAGCATGTCATCTCACTGTTGATCAAGATAGCACCTGAAAAAAGTTTGATATAAACTCCCAGTAAACAAACTCTTCAAGAAAGCCAAAGCAATACATAGGAAAACCCACAAAAGAACAAAAAGAATCCAACCCAATCCAACAGGAATACAACACAAAAAGCTTGTTGATTACTTTGTGGATTAGTAGATTCACAGCTGAAACTACATGAGCTGGAAAATTAATTCTTTAGCCCAATTAAGAAGCAGGATTGTGTTCTTGAGTAGGCCTAAGGATCAAATGAAACTGAAGAGGCAGGAGAGACCCAGAAGATACTGAAAGCACTGTATCCTCATTTAGTGATGAGGATCACTAAAAAATTCCACCTTTCCCTGTAATGAGCCAGTAAATCAGGACAAATAAATGTTCTGTAATCCAACAAAAGACAAAAACATGCAGCTGGAGAGGATGGCATCAACATTGGTCTGTAAAAATACAATTATATCATTCATTACTCTTAACTAGAGCAAGATTGGAAGTGAGCAGATAATTTTAAAATCTTGTCTTTTCTGAGTTCATGTGCAAAGGTAAGATAAATGGCCATATGAACTCATTTTTTAAGCACTTAATATTCTCCACATTTTAGTGCTAACACATTGCACCCAGCCACTCATCTAGCTGCTGGCCTCACTGGATGTTTAGCCCTCTGGAATTCTACCCAGCACACCCAGCTTTCATGGACACATTACTAAGGGCAGCATGAGACCACATTCAACAACTCCACATTGAGGTCAAAGCCCCAGTACAGAGGGCCCTGCTGTTAGACCAGGACTTCCACCCACATCACTGTGCCCTCAATCTTTCCTGGCCCTTTCCAGGGTCCAGGCATTGCTTCTGTCACACTGCAGGTTTGTGTAGGACCTCCTGTTCTCAGGGATGAGACCCTGCATGATGCAACTGCCTCTCTCTGAGAAGTGAAGCTGTCTAGACATCCTTGGGGTATAATCACACCCTAAAAGTCCAGCTACATGAGTAAGCCACACATGCTGGGACAGGTGGCAGCAGCATCACGTAATAACCCAGAAATCTGCACAAGAAACTAAAATATCTTACTGGTTGAGACAACACAACACATGAAAACTAAATTTATACACATTTCCATTACTCAATTTCCACCCTACTGTGGAAAACATTATAGAATAAAGTTAAAACAGATATTAAGTTCCATCTCCCGCAGATCCCATCCAAATCATATAGTCTCTTCTTCTCCTTTTTAGGTCAACTCTGACCTTGACTGGTCCTGCAGCTAAATACCATCTTGCTCTGAAGGATTTGCTTGAGATGGCACAGCAGGCCTGAAGCAAAACAGGAAAATGAATCCCAGTCTGTAAAGCATAAACAACCTCTGTTTTTGTCTTTCTTCCAGGTTACCTTTAATCTAGAGAGTGCTGCTTTACCTTAATGCCAGTTAGTATTTTGTAGTCTACTTAGAAAAACTCAGGAAATAGTCATCTTTCCTAACTAAGAAATTCCCACAGAAACTCTCTCAAATCTCAACATGTGCATTTGAAATCAAATGAGATGAAAAATGTTTTAAAATAAACTGGTTCACTTGCTTTTGCTACAAATACTAGAGAAGACTGGATGTGGAAGAAGTCAAGCTTGTGTAGATATGAGGTGTCCTACAGTTCACTCAATGCATGTGTTTGTATGAGTTTCCACTGACTATCCCCAGGTAAATCACCAGCACAGAAAGAGAGTGGATGTTCTTTTAAAACATGAAAATATGGCTGTAAATACATGGAAATTGGACTGAGAACACCAGAGAACCCCATTCCTTTCTGATCAGACACCAGACTAGAAGCTGGTCCTGTTCATAGGCAGCCTCAGAACAGAGACTTATAGACAGAAAATCCTTTTAGTCTTTTCCTGCATCGGACCAGGTAAAAGACAGGCTGAAAACAAGGACTCCATGTCACAATATATTAATTGCTAATAGGACAGATTGTGCAGTCATTACATAAATCTACTTCAAAAAGGCCTGCAAAGAGCAAGTCTTTGAACAAGCCTCATCTTATCTTGTACAAGCACCACATCATGTTTGGAGAAGTTATTCATGTTTAATTGCATTTCATTTTCAATGTATTGCTACATGTCAAAACTCCACTAAATAAATATGATCTGACAAGAGGTTCAAATGCACCTAACACAGCACTGGTTGGGAGAAGCCAAGTGACGTTTAATAGCAGGTTAATCAACATAAATTGATTATATTATTGAAATATTCAGAATATTTTCTGAACTTACCTTAAAATTAATTTGCATCATGGGAAGAACATGAAGCAAAGTGCCATTCCAGTCCACACTGATGAGGGAATTAACAACTGTTGACTCCAAGCACTGCAGTGTTTTGTACTTATCACGGGACATACTTGCTTTTGAACCCAGAACTTCAGCAATTGCTTTAGGATTAATTGGGAAGAAATCAGATAAAGAAAATTACAAGAGTTCTTTTTTTTTTTCACGTTTTAGAGATATTCCTCATTATTGTACTAGATCATTTTTACTCTTGAAAAAAAATCCATATTCAACAGGATATAGCGTTTCATATTTTAAAATTAGGAAAAGAAACCTATAGTGGCTGTTAAAAAACTTTGTCCCTTACATTTTAGTGGCAGAATTTTGTATGACAATTGGAAAGGGAAGTACCTTGATAAATTCTAAATCATATTTATTTGGTAGAAGGCTACTGAGGTGAACTCAGCAGTATTTATTCCAAAGATGCCAAAAACATGCAGCTTTTGGAATATGTGACAAACAGCCTATGTTAGAGAGAGACTAAATTTCAGTGAGAATAAGTCTTGTATTGATGTATTTACAGAGGAGCACAAATGTACACAGCTGCCTGCTCTAGAATATACATTTGGGCAATCATGTTGGTTCCCAATGCTGTAACTGAGTGAAGTATCCACACAAGCTTTTCATTAATTCAGAAAACATGTGTTTTGATTTGGGGAAGGCCTTGTTAAAAGTGATTTCATTAAAACTCATTATGATAGAGCCTAAGCAACCTGGTCTAGTGAAAGGTGTCCCTGCCCAGGGCAGGAGGGTTGGAAACAAATGAGCTTTAAGGTTCCTTCCAGCACAGCCCATTCTGTGATTCCATGATTTAGGAAAATACAAAATTTAAACCTTGAAGGAAAAACTCAAAATAGAAGTCTAAGAATAATTATGTCCCTTTGTTGTTTCTTGGCAACATGAAATTATTAACAACAAAAATGTCATAAAGACCTCATTAATTTATTTATTTATTTAATTGCCCTTAGCAATTTTCTCACCACAATCAATTAAATATGTCCATTCATTTAGTATCCCAACTGGACACCTGTATATTCAGTGGGAGAAGGGGGGAGTGTGTATAAACATAACAGAAAACTATTTCTTTCAGAAATTTAAAACTTACTGAAGACTAGAAAACTAAAAAAAAAAAAATACTAGTAGGATTATTAAATACATTTAATTTCTTTACACAATATCTGAACATCCAGACTCAGCAACCTTTTATCTACAAGAAAGTGATCTTTTAACACTAAATTAGGTATTTATTTAGTTACTCAATCCAGTACACTTCTTTTACATACCTAAAAAAACTTTTTCTTTTCCAATGGAGTAAGTGCCACAGACAACTAGAGTACGTGGGTTTAAAGTCACTGTCTCAAAGGCAATATTGACAGCAAACTGGATAACCTCTTGTTGTGAAGGAAAAGTATATTCAGGACTACAGTATCTGGGGCATGGAAACAAATTACACAAGATAAAAGACACTTGAAATTACCAAGAAGGCCCTCAAAACTGCATACATTGAATAAATGAAAGTAACATTATTCTTCTATATAATTTCAGTCTATTAGAAACTGAGGTGCCCAGGTGAAATTGCTGCAACAAAATTTACATTCAGCATACCAGTGTTTTCTCTACAACTCTTCATTCTCTGTTGCTGAATTCTACACTTTCTTCTTTATAAATACCAAATGCTTTTTCAAGCTAGATATTTGTAACACAAACTAGTTACATCCTTATGTCTATTTTCTGTCATACACACAAACCATAACATAAGGCATTATTCATTCACAGAAACATATGGAACAGAAATGAAAGTCTGCAGCTGGACATTAGTCATCACACACAGAAAAACAGTTTTATATACATGAGTCAGAGAAAGGTCTAATGAAAACCCGGACAACTGATTCAACCACTTGGCATTCTTTCATCCTTTGAACTCCTCTTTTCATAAGAGTTGAATCCACAGAAAACGTGTTCCATGAACATCTTGTTTCAGAGCTGAACACTTAATGTATGACTTTTGACACCTAGCATTTAATATCACTTATCAATAATATGGTCATCTGAGCAAATACTTCAGCATCTTTTCCACCACCCACCTTCATTGTCTCATGTAACAGCATAACAGATGAACAAGCTACACATACACGGACTTTTAATAAATATCTGCTTTTATTCAACACTAAATTAGAGTTAAAACAGTAACATCATTTATGCTTGTATTTATTTGATTCACATAAAATCTTACTAAACTGAAAAGATAAGAATAAATTAGAAAAACAGTTCCATTTAAAGACAACTTACGTTGTGTCAAGGTACAGGGTGTGCACTTGCTGACCAACCAAAGCAGGGTAACGCTCCATTGAAGGGTCTGCCCTGAAGTCTCCCGTGTGCAGAATAACAGTTCCACTTGGAAGATGGAAAAGAATCATTGTTGCACCTGGACAACTGAAACAAACAAAGAAAAAAACCCACACAAATTATGTCAGCTCTCTATACTGATAACCTGTCTCAAGAGATAGACCACTCTTTAGTAGCAAAAAGGTGAGCAGAACAGCATCTTAAATCACAGCCACTATGCAGCCTCATTTAGTTAGAACTTCCTGATTTCTGAAGGAATTCTCCAGCCAATCCTATGGCTATAGATAAGCTACACTTGAGTTCTTAGCTGAGATGGAAAGAAAAAAAAACCCACATCAACAATAAATATTAAATATTATTCTCCATCTAGAATTACATGGTTATAAATACAACTCTCTTTATGGTGGCAGAGAATCCACTGCAATTGCTACCTGAAGGGCAAGAGCTCAGACTGGAAAACCAGGGGGACTATTTTAGATATCAACTATCTGCAAAGGATAAATGAAATCTCAAAAAAGGAAAAACTGGCATAAATCAGAGCTAAAATGACAGAATTGGTGAACTCTCCAAGAAGCTGGACTTTGTACCTAAGTACCTTTGTGCCTTTTAAACTGAAGCAGAGGATCAGAGAGACAAACAAGAAAAATGAGAACTGTCCAAATTACATAAGCAACAAGGGTTCCTTCATTCCTAGAAAGGGTTTTCAGAGGACTTAATGGAATCTTCTCTCTCCAACTACAAACAACTCCTACACTAAGAAATATTCAAACCAGCTGTGACACAGTCCTGCATTTCAATACTTTGAGGGAAGGAACTTTGCCTCCAGTCCATGGGCAAAGAAGGTACCAAGAGGCAGAACTGCAGAAGCACAGGGCTGGAAGTCAGGTGCTACTGAACTTCAAACCCAGCATTACCACCTAGTTCCAGTGCAACAGACAAAAATCTCACCCTTTATCACTGAATCCAGTAGAAGTCTTGTTCCAAATTTCAACAGGCTTTCCTTTGAAGTTCAACTTTAAAAATGTTGGCTAGGTTGTGTCTCTCACGGGATCCAAAGTACCACATTTTTGTTTAGCTCAAGACTTCCCTATCCCTCAGTTGAAACTACAGAAACCCAATGTATCTGATAATCAAATCTACTATGTTCCCAACTAGACACCAAAAAAAGAAAGCATCCAGACCACTAGAAAAATCATTCAACCTCTCAACAAGCTTGAAAATTATGGAGCTAAATCTGGGTAACACAACATAATCAAAAGAAAGTAAAGTTAAGCGAAAATTCAAAAAAAGCCCATTTCATTTTTTAAGATAACTCACCTATTCCAAAAGCTTGCAAGAAACTTAGGCTCCTACAATGTCTAACTCACTTCTGAAGTGAAAATGCATGCTACTAAGCCACCTCAGGAATCTGAAGTATTTACACTGTTACTTTTTCAGATCCACAAACCTAAAAATCATGAAAGCATAAACTCTACCTGTACAGCTATTCATCTTTAATTTAACATGCAATACATACAGATTTTCCACAACAAATGCAATGATACCTACTGATTGGCATCAAGCAGCAACACTTTGATCCCATTCACTATACATTCCGTGTCCATGGGGAGCACATGGACATACTGCTCTCCAACTCGAAGTTTGCTCTTCACCAGATTCCCAGTTATCTGTAACAGGGAAAGGATTGAAAGTGCAATAGAAACAAAATCTAAAAGAAGTGTTTGTTTATTTTAGAAACACACACGATACACAGGACCAGGCTAAACCAACTCATTTTCCTAATATGGAGAAAAGATGGTTTAAGCAGAATCTACTTTCAGACTTCCAACACTTGAATAGGGTTAGAAAGAAGACTGAGTCAGATTCTTCTTCATAATACACACAAAACCAAACCAAGTTACAATCTCAAGTTGTAAAAAGGAACATTTCAAGTATGTATTAGGGAAAAAACCTTCAGAGTGGGTACACACTGCAACAGGTTGTGAGGAGACACAGTGAGATCTGGCCTATTTTCAAAACTTGACTGACAAAGGCTCCCTGCAGACTGATCTAACTGATGTTAGACACACATTGTGCAGAAGATCAGTTTACATGACCTCTAGAGATCCTTTTAAACCTGATTTTTTTCATGGCATCTAAACAGGGAAGTTTCACTAATTTTAATCAGTGAAACCAGAGTAAGAATTTCTTACAAGCAAAATGAAGGTTCCCCTGTACATATCCACTGTGCCTAATTGGCCCAACAATAGAACTGCTGATTTTCTATTTACTTTCATCAGTACAAAAGTGATTACAGTTGCATATGCACTTGATAATATATAACAATCTTGAAAGTCCTTACCTTATTACAGTAGATTGGAAACCTGAAGTTTTTTGTTAGCCCACAGTAGTGATCAGAGTGAAAATGAGTAAGGAAATAACCTGTGCAGCCTTCAATTTCTCCATATTGGAAGGCATCAACTGTAAAACCAGTCCCTACAGCAAAAAGGGAAGAGAAGCCAGTCAACAAACATGCATAGTTCAGAACCAGTTTCAAATGGACCTGTGAGGATCTGCAGCATCATCCTGTAGTTAAAGTAATTGTTTGAGGAGAATCTGAGAAATTCTTGACTGTTTTCTTAACTAAACTCTTCTAGTCAGTTTTCTTCTTTTGCTTTCAAAGTTGTAATAAATCATATTTCTTATGCTATCGAATTTCAAATGCAAAATGAAACTCAATTCTTTTAACTTACGACTGTCAACAGTAATTATTTCCTTAATACTATTTTCAGGCACAACTGAAGAAATGTAAAATGTTAAATTCAAGAACTAGGAGTGTATAACGTACGAGGGATATATTAAAAGTAATTTAAGAAAGTAGTTATCAAGAGTGAAAATTAGGAAAAAAATTACAACACTCTAGCCAAAATTAATTAACCTCTACAAAAAGCAACAGCTACCTGGTATTTTCTTGTAGAAAGGGCAGTATTTTTTTCTTGGTCCTTCATCTGTAGTAGGTAATTCTTTAATTTTTTTTCTCCACCTTTTTTGGCCACCAGAACTTATATCTGCAAGGGCTTCATTTTTACTTGAACTTTCTATAACTTCTACATCTTCCACAGACCCCTCAGCTTTCCTTTTTAGTTGTCTGGGCCTCTTTCCATTGGGAGTTACTGAACTTGGCATCTGCTTTCTCTCACTTGAACACGTCTCTGCTTTGCTTTCCTCTCTTACTTTGGGTTTTAACCCAAAGAAAACACCAATGTCCATTTGCTTCAGTTCTTTGGCAGGACTGGATTTAGCATTCATATTTGTTAAAGAAAGAGATGGCACTGACTTAGAGATGGGGCTGGGAAAGCACACAGCAGCTGTATTAAGATTTCCTTTTTTCTCCACTGCTGTCTGCAAACTCTCCTGGCGACTCGGTTCTTCAATTGCATTGGCAATCACTTTATCTGTATTAGTTAAAACATTACTTGACTCCCTCAAAACGTTACTCTTCTGTGTCAGAAGACACCCAGCACCTTCTCTGTGCAGCAGTGATGATGTCTCAGTAAAACTCAAGTGTGCAGAATCCAAAGCACAGGCACCAGTACCTCCTGACTCCGTGTTACCTGCTTTGGCAGCAGAGGAAATCAATCCTGGCTGTTCAGCCTCCTTGAAAGTAGAAGTAAAAGAGGATCCACTGGCTACCCCTCCTTGTTGATGATCCAGATGGTTTGATGTATTTAATTCCTCACAGAGGGATTTTTTAACTACAAAATTTCCTACTTTGCTATGCTCGTACTGAGGCTTCTTCTGTAAGAGAAGTCCATCAGATGTTTTAAACACCTCAGAATTAGGGTCTTCATCTTCCAAGTTCTGCACTTTGGACAATTGATTCTGTGACACTTTTACTCTCTCCTCCTCTTCCTCAGTTTCCTCTTCACTCTCCTCAAATGTACTCAGTGGAGAATAAGAAATTTCACAGTCATTGAAGTCCACTTCTGACTGTAGCAGACTTGGCCGACTTGTACCTTTCTGACTACACAGATCATCTCCTGTTTCACTTCCTTGAGACGATGCAAAATCATAAAATTCAAATTTACAACTACTATCTGTGGTCTGTGTAAGCTGAAACATCTGTTGAGGTTTCTGAACATCTGCAAACAAGGAAGTACTTTCACTGATCATATGTAGAGATTTCATTTGTGGTGAACTCTGTACCATCAATGCACAGTCACCATTTGGGATATGTTTTGTACCATTAGATGGTTTCTCATTCTGTGAGATTTCCTCTACATGACTTGAGGAACAGCTGGGCTTTGCAGCAGTAGAACATGTCACCTGCATCTCCAAAGTGTTTCCAGAAGAGTTTACAAGATAATCCCCTGCCCTGTTTGCTGCAAGTAGAAAATGGCTGTAACGCTTGTAGTGGGATGGAATGGTGGAAGTGCACTGTACACCATCAGGACACTCTGTGGAAAGAGTTAAACAGAGATGCAACGTTAATATCATTGCAAGGATAGTTGGCATAATTACTAAAATAAAAATCCCACACAATACACAATTTCAGAGCTTTTTCTTATAAATACAGCTATTGGAGCACAGAAGGCACAAGCACAAAGTAATTTTCAAGATGCCAAGGCTCAAGGCTCTGCCCTGAGCTGAGAAATGAGAATGCTTCCAACCTAAAACCAAACAGCTGCTGCTAACACAGCACTCTGCCTGAATTACACAGGCAGAATTATTGAATTATTCTTCAACAACAAGAATACTCAACCCGGTTTCAGTGCTGTGCTCCTGTAATCATAAGGCTTCTAGTTTAGAATTTTCTCACATGCAAGCAACAAGCTCAAAGCAGTAGCACCAGAAAAAGCCAGGATGTTTCAAATATAAACAAATACACCTATAAACAAATACACAAGACATGTTTCAGTATAAACCAAATCTCGGTTCTGAATCAACCTGAAATTCCATTTCCAATTGTCTGCTGAGTTACACATTACATTTAAGTAGGAAAAAACCCAAACAGTTGTGTATCTATTTACATGAAAAAATATTCAGCACTGAGATGCCAGAAAAAAATACCTGTGGCTGTTCCCTAATTCTTTTTTGTTGAGTGTTTGACACCTGAACTGTTGAGGGTTTTAAGGTGAGTGCATAAATCCATCAGAAAGATTTTTCATCTGTTAATTATACAATTAAGAGAGGAAATGAGGTGTTAACACACCTGACTTAAATTAAAACCACTGACAGAATAAGCATTTAAGGACTTGCATTGCATTGTTCTGAAGAAGAAACTTCAAGGAAAGTTACATAAAGGTAATAAAGAAAGTTTTTTATCTAAAGCAGCCTTTACTCAACTTTCCTGATGGTATGCTTTCTATTTTTCAAAAGTTAGGAGGCATATTAAGGACATAAACTGGAAACCTGAATCTGTTCTGATATGTTATTTCCTGATGAAACTAGAATTTGGAATGTGTAGGTTTGGAAATTGTAACAGGTTTCATTAGTTTTTAAATGGTAAATATACACCTTCTGTTTCTTCAGTAAACTACTAAAACTGGAGCTTCATGAACACCCATGAATCTTTATCACTACTCCTGAGTTTTGAGATTAGATTCTGAAATGAGATTTTTATCTCAGACTTCCATGTTCTTCACAAAGAAGCAAAACTTTCACATGAAAATAGTCCTGATCAGTAACAACACTTTAAAAATCACAGCAACTACCGTATCAGGTTTTAAGGTAAATACGAAAAAGAAGGCTTACAGCAACATTATGTGAGAAGCCTCTAATTTTTCTCTGAAGGCTTTTTTTTTTTTTACTCTATTCATACCTTTTTCAATGGATCCTGGAGTATCCAAACATTCATCAACGTGCCATTGGGGTGTCTGGACCAACAGCAAAGAGAAAGGCATCTGGCAGCTGGGGCAGTATCCATCATGCACGGGCTTTGCGCCCTGGGAATTCTGTTCCGTCAGGCTACTCTCGCTTTCCTGGGAATGCACACTACTGTCGTCCTTACATCGATCCACATCCCGGTTTGGCCGTGACCTCTGCTTGGTTTTCCGAGGCGTGTCAGTTTTTTCCGCCGATTTCTTCTTCCTATTTCTCTTTCTTTCCGGCCCGCCGTTGCCATCACTTACCTTCTGCACAGGTGTAGAGACGCTCCGTGAACTGCTTTGCTGCTTTTGCTTCCTAATGGATTTGTACTCCCAAATGTCCTCTTCCGATAAAGCATCCTCAGACATGGCAACACATTAAATTTTCCCCTTTCTTTTAAGCAACAGTCCACAAATCCGCCTTTCCTCCCGCTAGTATGTTTTGTGTCCCCTCCACTCCTCACTGCCCGAAGAAAAGGCCCAGAACCCCATGTCAAAAGAGCAACACTGGGCCACAAACCAAGCAGCAGTCCGAGATGGGACAGAAGCATGGTGGATCCTATCCTAGAAACGATTTAACGGGACCCGAGTCTGCAAAGACTGTCAGGGTGAGCCATTTCCCCGCGCTGTTCCCGCTCCTGGGCGCCCACCCGGCCTGGGAGCGGCGGCCCGGCCACCCCGCTCCCGAGCGGGACGATTTCCAAACACAACAGCGAAGCGTTGCGGATACGGGGCCGCTGCCGGGGTGTCCCGGGACGCTCCCCCGGAGTGTCCTGGTGCTGTGTCCCGGTGTCCGGGACGCTCCCCGGAATGTCCCGCCGGCGGGCGCCTTCCCGGCCGTTCCCCGCCGCGGCCGCACATTCGTCACCGCCGCCCTCGCTCAACTTCCCCATTCTCCCACAGATTCCTCCCCTCCAAAAATCCCAGAAAAACCCAGCGTTTAAACTACTGTTTGGGTTTTGCCCTGGTGCCGCTCAAGTCTCACACCTCACAAACACAAGAGCCGCCGGTCGGGAAAGCCGGGCTGTGTTGAATCTGCCGCGCGGGAATCGCCACCGTGGGCTCCCTCGGGGAATGTGCTGCTGTGGATACCAAGGATATGTAAAAACTGGGAACGGCTGAGGAGGCCGCGCTTCGAGGCAGACGAATTATTGCGTGTCTGTCCCGTGTGATTTATTTCCCTCCTTAACCGCGGTGTTCCGCCGCGGCGCCGCGGGCGGTGCCGAATGTGCGGCGGTGAAGCGCCAGGCCGGTAAACAGCGGGCGGGGAGGCGATGGCGGCGGGGCGGGCGGGGGTGCGCCCCCCGCAGGCACAGCTCCGGCA